>JARFJB010001945.1:452500-662500 GCA_036346205.1 Vesta saturnalis
TCGTGTATGGACGTGTATGCGTGTGTGTCTATGTGAGAGTGTGTGTGTGTGTGCGTTTATGCGAGTGTGAGTGTATTCGCGTTCGCGTGCTTGTACGTGCTTGTGTGCGTGTGTGCATGTGCGTGTGTGTATGTGGGCGTGCGTGCGCGTATGCGCTTGTGTGCATATGCGTCAATGGGTGTGCTTGTATGTGCCTGTGTGCGTGCGTACGTGTGTATGCGTGTGCAAGTTTGCGTATATGCGTGTGCTTGTGTGAAGCTGTACGTGTGTGCCTATATGTGCGTGTATGTATGTGTGTGTGTGTGTGTGTGTGTGTGTGTATGCGCGTGCGTATGTGCGTATGTGCGTGTATGTCCGTGTATGCGTATGTGCGTGTATGCGTGAGCGCATGTGTGAGTGTATGCGTGTGTTCGTGTGTGCGTGTGCACGTGTGCGTGCGTATGTACGTATGTGCGGGAGTGGTTGTGTGCGTGTGTACATGCGTGTGGGCGCGCGTGTGTGCAGTTGTGCGTATGTGTGTAAATTAATAAATGCGGGCGAAAAAATTAAATCAAAAATATGTAAAGTGAGCATAAGTGTGTTGTGAGGATTACAAAGCTCTGCAACGAATGTGTACGTAAACTACATATGATTCATTTTTAGTACAAACAACTGCCAAGGTCTATTTATCTATTAGTTTCTTCCACTCATGTTCTAAAAAATACATCAGATATAATTGGACTGTAGTAATACTTTAATATACAGGGTTAGTTAAAAGTACGGAGACGGCGATTTATTGTCGTTAATATTCATTTTAGGAAATTATGTTCAATACAAAAGTTTGTTATGAATTTATTATCTACATTTGAGAATACTTGAATTATTTTTTTCTTCGATTGTTTTTAAGTTACGACGTCATCGATATTTTTTTGAAATGACAACCTATATTTCTGATTATTGTTTTCGATAGTACATTCTATTCTCTTTTCAACGGTATACAATTTTCAATATGTTACATTTAAAAAAAATTGAGGAAAAGTGCTTTAATGTTCAAATATTAAAGATCCATTAAATTAGCAGAATTAATTAACACGGTAACTAGACCATTTATTTGCAATAAACTTATCAGTCACAATCTTATCATTAAAAACAAATTAATAACTAACTAAATTAAAGTAAGTGTTCAAATTGTTCTCCATTTCTAATTTGACAATGACTCAATCGATTTACAAAACCCTGAATAGAATTTTGTAAAAATTCTCGGGGAATTTCTTCTATCGTTCTGGTAATTTGGATTTTTAAATCTTCGACATCGTTGGGCTTATCTTTGTAAACCCTGTTTTTTACGTATCCCCAAAGAAAAAAATCTAAAGGGCTTAAATCAGGCGATCGAGCTGGCCATTCAATACTTCCTCGTCTCTCTATCCACCTGTTTGGAAAGACGTTATCCAAATATTGACGAACATTTACACCATAATGTGGTGGGGCGCCATCTTGCTGAAACCAGATACTGTTATTGGGAAGGTGTTCATTGTTTTCATCTGGATACAGCATAGCACAAGCAGGTATAATTTCATTTTGCAATAACTGCAAATACAGAGCCGAAGTTAAATTGCCATTGATGAAACCGATAATATGACCCCCTAGAATGCCAACCCAAACATTAACCTTTTGGGGGTACTACGTATGGTGCTCCATAAACCAAAAAGGATTTTCCGATGACCAATATCTGTAATTATGTCTGTTTACTTCACCGGTAAGACAAAAGGTAGCTTCGTCAGAGAAAAGAATATTGTTGACGAAATTTGCATAATTATTGCAAATATTTGACATTTCTTCACAAAATTGTAGTCTCCTATCAAAATCATCTTCCGTCAACTCGTGTAGAAGTTGTACCTTATAAGGTTTATACTTTTCACTTTTTAAAATTGAAACGACCGATGACTGTGAAATATTGTGATTGGCCGCTAATTGATTGGTTGATGAATGGGAATCTTCAGATACGGCCCATAGAACATTCAGTTTTTTATCATCGCTTTTCGCTGTTCTAGGTCTACCACTCCTTGGCAAATCTTTAACACTACCGGTTTGTTCAAAGCGTTTTAAGGTTTTACCAACAACGGATTTAGAAATTGGATTTCTGTTTGGATGCGTGTCATTAAATAAATTACAAGCGTCTTGTAAACTTCTGCGTCTATTTCCATAACCCAGCATCATAAGTATTTCAATTCTTTCACGTTCACTTAAACTCGCCATTGCTAATATTAACAACAAATTGCACAATTGAAATATGTCAACTATTTGACATAAACAATAACCACTGATAAAGTTACCTCGCTCGAGTTTGTTTATCGCCTCGCTTTTGTCTATCTAGATTAATTCTTCTAATTTAATGGATCTTTAATATTTGAACATTAAGGCACTTTTTCTCAATTTTTTTCAAATGTAACATATTGAAAATTGTATACCGTTGAAAAGAGAATAGAATGTACTATCGAAATCAATAATCAGAAATATAGGTTGTCATTTCAAAAAAATATCGATGACGTCGTAACTTAAAAACAATTGAAGAAAAAAATAATTCAAGTATTCTCAAATGTAGATAATAATTTCATAACAAACTTTTGTATTGAACATAATTTCCTAAAATGAATATTAACGACAATAAATCGCCGTCTCCATACTTTTAACTAACCCTGTATATTAAATTGTTATTAAAACTTGTTTCGACATTTGTTCGTTTGTATGGATTTATTATAAAATTCTGACGATATTGTATATAAACATTGCGTCCATCTATGAATGTTAATAATAATGATAAAGTTTAGTTAATAATAATGATAAAGTTTAGTTAATTTACAATAATCAAAATGTAGCTTTAGTGCTTTGCATTGCGTGAAATTACACTAAAAAATTGATTGCATTCTTAAACGGAAAGTTATATTTTAACTTATGCATTTCTATGATTTTTCAATTGTTTACCAAAGTGTATACAGGGTGGTCTAGACCCAGCGCTAAAATGTTTTTTTGGATGATAGAACAACAGAAATATGACTCAAGTACACAATTTAAAAAATTCCATTTCACACACCCGCTTAAAGAAAAGTTATTTTGTTTTTTTTCAAAAAAAAACTGTACATTTACCCAAAAATTAAAAAATTCTGGGATATTTTGACACATTCTTCGAACTTTAACACTACTATTATATTCTACATTAAATTTCCAGTAAGGATGGATAGCTTATGATGAGCCTGAATCTACACAACCACTAATTACATTGATTGGAACTGAGAAGTTGCCATTTTCTTAAAAAAAAAAGAAGAAGCTTATACACACACAATTCTTTAAAAAAATTGCTAGACAGTAGCAAACGCTTTAAAAACTGCTTCAAAATGTAAGCTTTCAGCAGACAGGATACTACATTTTATTCGTCACCATTTAAGTACAATTATGAAAGTTCGAATAGTGTAAAACGTGCTTTTAATAATAATAAAAATAATAATTCAACTCTATCAAACTAAAAGGACACACATGAACATTTTTATTATTATAGCTATAAGGTTACAGTTAATTATTATAGCCCACCTTATGATGAGATAAGGTATCACGCGCAGATGTTATGCATTTCCACATATTCCCGATTTGAAAACATCTTGAGATCACTGCCAGTGAGTAAATGAAATGATCCAAACCAACTAAAAAAATTGTATCCAAACAAAACATAACACCTGTGCGTGATACCTTATCTCATCATAAGGTGGGCTATAAAAATTAACTGTAACCTTATTTTATAGCTATAATAATAAGGATGTTCATGTGTCTTTTTAGTTTGATAGAGCCGAATTATTATTTTTTTCAAAGCACGTTTTACACTACTGGCATAACTGTACTTAAATAGTGACGAATAAAATGTTATATCCTGTGTTCTGAAAACTTAGATTTTGAAGCAGTGTTTGTAGCATTTTCTACTGTCTAGCAACTTTTTTTAGAGAATTGTGTGTGCATAAGCTTTTTCCTTTTTTTTAAGACAATGATAACTTCACAATTTTAATCATTTTAACTAGTGGTTGTGTAGATTCAGGCTGATCATAAACTATCCATCCTTACTTGAAATTTAATGTAGAATAGTAATTGTACAGTTTTTTTGGAAAACATCAAAATAATTTTTCTTTAACTGGGTGTGTGAAATGGAATTTTTTAATTGTGTATTTGAGTTACATTTATGTTGGTCTATCGCCCAAAAAAATAAATTATATACATTATACATTTCATATAAGCAAGAATAAATTAAACATATTCTTCCTTCTTTATCCTACATACTTTTTTATAATGCAAAGTGCACAAGCATGGGGCCATGTGATGGCCACATGAGATTTTTTACAAAAGTGCACATAGCCTTACGATTGTAAGAAAATGATAATTTTATTCCAAATTATGCCCGAATATCAAACAAAAATTTATTATATTATAACGCTTTATTGGTTTCACGTACGCATGTACTTAAAATGTTAATTTGTTGTATTTTGCTGTCGAAAAAATATATAAAGGTAACACTAAAAATTATTTTACAAAAGCTCTCACATCGGAATGCAATTTCAATCATCTGTTTGGGTGATTGTACGTCACGAAAAAATATTATGCTGATTATCTTTCAGCTGGAAAATTAATGGCCTCTTTAAAAACGTCGAAAATATCAATAAAGAATAATAAAGAATCAGTTTATCCTTGCGACCATATTTGGTTTGGAGTTTAATGTCTCATTCGGTACACGAAAACGAATATATTGACATTTATTATTGACTTAACATTAAGGTTTAAGCCCGAAATCAAAATACAAGTAGCAAATTGGAGATTATAATTTAATTTAAAAAAAGGCTATTTGCAAGTTATTCATCGATAGTGACACAAAACAGTGCCTCAGTTGTAATGTTATTAAATTATGTTGTTAAACGAGCACACCGTTAATTAACCTTTTAAACTGGTAATTTATTTAATAACTATAAAAAATAACAATAAAGAATCGACCCTGACTTCTTATTATATGAATCCGTTATGTCACGAAGTATTATTAGATGTCGCGATACAATACTGATTAGATTCTGGATAAGTTTTACAGATCATGCTTTGTTCATGTCACCGTTATATATACGTATGTAACATTGCAGAATGTTTTTTAATTTTTTTTTATGTCAAAGATTTTGAAGAAAGCTGGTTGTGTAATCCATTGTAATTGGCAATTTGACCACTGGTACAAACATAATGGTATTTAAATTTGTTGAAACAGATTCTAGTCCTACTTCTTTAATGAACGCGATCGGTGTTAATGATGTAAAAAATCAATATCCTGTAACTCTTAATAAATGTGGTCTAAAGTTATTTCACATTAATTCTAGAAAAGGTGAATTCAGGATTTTAACTTCCTCACGTAAATTAATATTAATGTGATTCTGCTCAATAACTACGCACATTTTCTCAAAATATTAACGTCACATGTGTACATGCTGAGGTCCATGAGGTGCACATGAAAAACGAATAACAGTGCAATAAGACACAAACTGAAAAACTAAAATAAATCGTATTAATGAGTACATTGAATCGGCCTTTACATACACAGAATGCAGTGTTTACAGCACGGCAAACTTAAACGCATGGTTAATGGTTGTGCCTTTAAGAAAAAAGTAAGTAACATTAAACAAGATTCTGAAATGAGATAACTTTCAAAGACATTTGTATTTGCTATTAAATAACCGTTCTACAAACTTGAATATACTGTACATTAAAAAGGAATCAAACAAAATGTTTTGTACACCGATCACATCTAAAAGTACTTTCTTTTCTTTTAAACCTATCTTTCGGTTCAATAAGCAGATCCGTTGCTTTTGTCGAGACATCTTATATCCTAAATTTTTATCCCGTATTTTTCGCAATTCTCATCCACTATTTTATCTCCAGTTCCACTCCAATGTTACATCTATTTTCTACTCCTACACTTTAATCGCCTCCTATTCAACCCCTGTGTTCAAAAAAATTGGTTCTGCGTTCTGAACTCATTTTGGCAGGATTTTTTAGATGGATTTTGAAATTGGTCCAGCATCTTGAAATCCTTTTGACATAATTCAAAATCCCGAAATTGATCCAATGTCCTAAAACCGGGCATTTCTTTCTAAAAAAGGTACTTCTGACCAGATTTTGCAACTAATCAAGCACCTGATATCTGTTTGTCAGAATTCAATACCTTGAAATTAGGTTTGGTTTCTAATTATCTGGACTATTAAAGATTGCAGATTCAAGATCCATTCATTAATGTTGGCTAGTTTGTTCGTTTGGGTTCGTTTGGTAGCTAGTCTGTTTCATTTTTTTAGTTTTGTTATTTGGTCTTCATCTTTGCCTAAGAAGTGTTTATCATTTTTCAAAACGTCATAAGTAATCATGTCAAGACTGTTGCTAACCCGAAAATTGTGTACTACATGAGCAACAATGACTATAAATATTGCATGCATAAATACTCATTAAATAATATTAAAGAACAACCCATTGAAGCATTACTAACGAAAGATTTATAGTTACGGGAAACGCTGAGAAAGAAAGAGCTGTTCTCAAGAGGCACAAACCTCAGACAAAAACTTCCAAAACCAAGAAAATTAAAAACTAAGTTTATTTATAAATTAGTATTATCAATTAATACATAATACTAATAAATTATGGGATTTACGTCTTGAAAGTGATTCGCGATAGATGCAATTTGCCAAAACAAAACTTTCATACAACTTTAAATTATAGGGCATAAGCAGAAGTTGAAGGAGTAAATGAAGAACTGAAAATGATTAAGATTAAATATAACAAACATCAAGAAAGCTGCTAGATTAAAATTCCAAAAGCATATTCTTTGCAGATAATATGCCAAGATTTAATGCGTTATCGCTTGCAACTGACCATATTATACTGGAACACGACCCAAAGCGTAAAAGTATGAATTATTGGCTGAACACTGGTCCTAGAGAAAATGTTACCTTTTTTCGTAGGAAAACCTTTGTGAAATCCTTAAAACCATCTCGAAACTGGGTAGCTAGTTTTCACCAATACGTATTCACTTCGAATTCTGGATTTAAGATTGTTTATCTTGTGTTTGACAGTTATTAGGAAATAAATACAAAGGTCCAAACGCAGTGTTGTAACTTGTGCTAATCCATTAAAGGTGGACTAGCCTAATTTCAGTACAAATGAACATCTAATGAGCACCGAGATGACGTTATAGTACCTTATTAAAAAGAGTACTTCAGAAGGCAGCGCAAGCAACATACGCTTATGTATCTAAAGGTACGTTTTCTAAGAGGCGGCTGCACCTCTCTTTGCGTACTAATGACGCGGACACTCTTGTGTTAAAATGACATCAAAGGAAGTGTTTTCAAGTATTGAAGATGAAAAATTAGTGGAAGGTATGTGTGTGTTCCTTGTACTTACGATGTGAGCAGTACACTGTATAAGAATCAAGTTGTGAAAGACAATGCATGGAAGGAAATAGCAGAATTAACGGAGAAATCAGGTAAGAAAATATTATTTGTCCTTACTATTTTTTTCATAAGAATTGTTTACATACCATTTGCATTCTTGTATACGTGATACATATTTTTAGAACTCATCGTTCACAAACAGAACAATATTATTGTAAGGATTTAGCAGATCAGTAAAAATAGAATAAAATCTCACATGGCAATTAGTTTGTTCTAGACACATAATTATTTTGCCAAGCTACTGGTTGGCAAAAATCGGAAGGATCTAGTTCATAATATGGTTTATTTTGTGTCTCAAGATATATATATATATATATATATATATATATATATATATATATATATATAGATCTAAGCATATTATGCAGGCAACAAGCAACGATTATTAAATGATCAGTAGTTTCTGGCTTTAAGGCAATGGGGATATAAAATATGCGAAAAGCAAACCGAATATATTCTCAGAAGTTCTGTGAGCCCCACAAAGCCGGTAGTTAAAATCGCTTTTTGATTGTCAGCGCTTGCGACGGCTTTTGAAATAGGTTTCATCATATGCGTATGAAGCCGAAACGCTTTGCCGGCAACAATCACGTAAAGCGACAGAATGTCCGAATTTGGCAGCTTACGAGAGTGGTGGAAACATAATATCACTATTGAATCGCTTCCCAAGATTACTTTTATCAAAAATCCCGCTGTCCCCTTCCTTGCGATAAGAACCCACATCAGTGAAAATGAACTTGTAATTTGCATTAATGACAGCAAGCAAAACGATGGAGAAGAACTGCTTGTAATTAAAGTACAAAGAACCACTTCGTGCAGCACAGAACATTCGCACACGTTTTCCGTCGATCACTGCGACACAATTAGGAAATTGTTCAGCTTTTGTTTCCAATTCTAAATGCAAAAGCCAGCGACTGAAACGACTCTCCTGTTGCCATAAACCTGAAATAAAAAATATGGAAGTCATTTGTATAATGAATGAAAATACAAATTAAAAATCATTTTTGCTTTAGTGATACAAAAACACCTATCCCATACTACTTACACTGGGTAATCGTAACCATTTTTGTTGCAGCGGATGATTGAGAAAAAAAAGGTGGAAAAATATAAAAGATCCTTTCCTCAAGAGTCAAAAGAGAGGAACGGAAACTGAGACTTCTGCTTTTAGTGAACTAAAGCCACGGCCATTGGCTGATATGTTATCGTTTCTTGGAAAAGTTACTCACAAGCGAGAGTAAGTTACTTTCTCGGGCTTTTATCTTACTCAAAATATTGTATTTTACTGTACACTAAAAAGCTTCGTAATATTTTTAATTTACAGAAGCATATCAAACATATCAGCTGAAAATACTTCTAGCCAAGGAGACGATGAAACAGTGGACGAAGAACATTCATGTATTACGGAAAATGTGCCATTAGAACCTCAGAGACCTCATACTTCAAAGCAAAACTCAACCCCTCCTGATGATTTAGCTGTTCGCTCTAGTAAACGACAAAAGCATAATGAGAAAGTGATCAGTTGCTTGGACGCAACGCGCAAAGAAGGGAATGACATTTTAAGGGGATTATTTCAGAACCGCGATGACGAGGTCGATCCATTTTCAAAAGCATAGCGATGTCCGTAAAGAATCTGAGGCCAGATTTATGAATGAGGCAAAAATGAAATGTCTACAGATGGTCTTCGATCTGGAAAGTCACAATTCACTTTATATCTTTGCTCCACAATATTTAGCATCTACAATTTGTAGTAGTTCGGCAATAGCATCACCTTTAGCAACAGTTGTTACGAACTGTGATCAAAATTATTTAGTCACATGACCGTACGCAGTTGGAAACGATTGGAAATTACTAAACATTGTAACAAGTTCCTTTTTATTAAAATAAACTGTGTTGTAGGTAATATGTAATTCATCGCTCTCCCGTACCTCTAATATGTACTTATTCTACAAAAAAAATGTTCTTTACTTACCGTAAAGTTACAGCCAGTTTTTCTTCAGGGGCGATAGAGTACTGATATTTGTTAGAAGAATTTGTTCTAATATCATCCTTTATCAGATCCAAAACATAATTAAACTGAGCGACGTTTAGCCTACAAAATTCACGGAACTTTTTGTCATCTTTCAGTAAATGCTGATTGATAAGCAGAAAGAGCTTCATCTTTCCTTCTTTCAAATAAGGTATGGACTTCAACATTACCCTCAAGCATCAGTTGTTCCAAAATAATTGCTTCTTCTTCAATTTCTTCAAGCATTACTAGATATAATAGAATATCACTCATTTCACTTAAATACACTGATCTAATTTACTTTGAATAACACATTAATAATACACTTCTATTTGAAGGGCTGTACGCAACTAACGCTTCATCAGAAGAAACAGTCAAGTACGCGTCATCAGTGCACGTCAGACACTCAGCGACAGACGCTGGCCTCTTAGGAAACGTACCTTTAGCTAACCAGCATGTTGGTGTACCTAAAGTCGATACAGAAATTACATGCTCAATATATTTAAAGTACTGGAGGAACAGGAACCGAAATCTACGACTAATGGGACACATTGTAGACTCTACGTGGAACGAGAGAACTGTTTCTTTATTCCCTCCTTCTGAAAGGAACATCCACATGGTACTTTTGTACCGTTGGAGAACTCTTTCAGCATGGGAAATGAAGGTAAGAATTCTATCATTGTATATTCTCCAGAAGTTGGCTATAAAACTTACACCAAGTTTATGCAACGTTCTTCTCATTATCCACCCATTGACAGGAAAGGAATACACCAACAAAGTGGGTAACTTTGTGTGGATCAAAAGTGTACCTCAAAATACACTAAAAGTCTTTCACAAAACTATCCACATCTCAGACAAAACCAAGTAATTTATATAGACAGAGAGAGATTTTTAGTTGTATTAATAAACAAAGAATAACCTGGCAAAATTGATAGTATTCCCATACCAAGGATTTCGCATGGAAGGACTTGGCAGGGTGCGTTCGTATCCACGTGTGTGTATGAGTGTGTTGAGAATGAGTTTGGGCGTGAAAGTGGGAGTGTGTGTGTGTGTGTGTGTGTGTGTGTGTGTGTGTGTGTGTGTGTGTGTGTGTGTGTGTGTGTGTGTGTGTGTGAGTGTGTGAGTGTGTGAGTGTGTGTGTGTGTGTGTATGTGTGTATGTGTGAGTGTGGATGTGTGTGCGCGCGCGTGTGTGTGGGTGGATGCGAGCGTGTGTACGTACGTGTGTGTGTGTGTGTGTGTGTGTGTGTGTGTGTGTGTGTGTATAATTTAATTTCAGTAGCGCTGCACGTACTACACTGTCTACACCTAGGAAGAGCTGATGAATCTAGGCCACTGAAAAGGTGTACTGAGTCTATTGACGTCAAAAATGGGTAATAACCAGTTATCGGTTTTGAAATTGATCTAACCTGTTTGTTGGAGGATCTTTCGGTGAAATTTCATGGACTGGCGTTCAAGATCTGCCCTCATTATCCACCTATTGACAGGAAAGGAGTACCCAACAAAGTGGGTAATAAATTTGTACGGATCAAGAGTGTTGCTCCAAGTACACTAAAAGTCTTTCAAAAAAACTATCCACAGCGGACAAAAGCCAGTAATTTATATAGACAGAGAGAGCCTTTTAGTTGTCTTAATAAACAAAGAATAACCTGGCAAAAATTGATAGTATTGTCATCCCAATCATTTCGCACAGAAGGACTTCGTGTCCTTGTGTGAGTATGTGTGGGAATGAGCGTGGGCATGAATTTAGTAGTGGATGTGTGTGCGTAACTAGTTGTCGATTATAAAATTAATCTAACCTGTTTTTTTGGAGGATCTTTCAGTGAAGTTTCATGGACTGAGGTTAAAGATCTGACCTTAAGCAAAGGAAAATGGGTAATTGAAATCGTCAAGTATTGCATTGAGAACACCTTCAATCTGAACTAACACAGTATTTATTAAAGGATTCGTAAGTTTACTTCTTTTCGTGGAACACTTTAATCAAATGAGTTTTCATTGATTTTATGTCTGAATCGTATAATATATTTTAAAATGGCTTTGGTTTATATAAAACAGCTATTGTTTTATAATCTGTAACCCACCATCGAAGCTGGATCGCCGTTACCATATGTACAAAGTGTGTAAAATACACCAGCCACAATGGGGCAACCGGGGCATTACCCAGGTGCCTCACTTTTTATTATCTTTTGACAACGGCAAAAAAAAATACTGTACCTATATCTTCCCCTTATTCCGTTTTCAAGGCAAGAAAAACTACCGTTTGTATTTTATATCGCAATTCAACTTCTAACTGTAAAACTATTTTTTTTTATTTCTATGTAATGTCACGGCTGGTTGCGCATAAACAGACATAACGGTGGAGAATATTGCCAGAGTTGAGCATGTTTGTCGCTTATATTTTGCATACATCATTTGTTTATATGGTGCAACTGGTACCTAGTTAACCCATTAGTGCATACAGATTATTTTTTAGATTTTATGTTCATGTTTAATCACAACACGGTCAAATATGGATTAATAATAAGGCATTCATAATATATATTTAATTTTTTAATTCTACCAAATATGGGTAGTTCGTTACAAAGGACACCATGTAAAAACACAAAACTTTTACAGTCATCAAGTTATACCTAAAATATTTCTAAACTTCTATACTATACAGTGTAATATGTTTTTTAACATTCCGAGATTAAATATATTGTTTCAGTCCCTGTTTCTATGAACTGAAGTGTCACTTGTAGTCTCTAGGTATTAAAAGTAACATTTAATCACTGGCACATAATGTGAAGCAAAACTTTGGCAACAAATCAACTTATCTATTTAATTAGATTCCTAGCGACGAATCGCGCGCCATTTCGCATCTGAGATTTTTAAGCTTAGGGATGAATTTTGGTACAAAGACAAAAAATAGCCACTACGGGATTGAGGAATCTTTTAACCCCTCTAGTGATTGTAGCCCCCGACGGCCTCCACACTTCGTCTCGGACCACAACATTCATTTGCGGAATTAAAAGTAGTTTCTCAGTCACTGAACATATAACATACTATTAAAACTATCTTTAGGATGAAGGCCTACCTGACATTTCATTTTTTTTTAGAACAATACTTACACATTCTGTTAGGATTATCCATTATCCAATCCAATCTTGCATTTTGATCAGTAGGTTTCAATTTTTTCGAGAGAAACCGTGCATTCACTATTGCTATATCAAACAGATAAACGAATATGCGCCAATACCACTTTCTTTGTCTTACTCATGATCGGTATGCTGCAACCATACCATCAATTATATCCACCTCACCCATCATTTTATTATATTGGTTTATAATTTTTTCTTCGGCAATAAAATAAAATGTTGATGATAAATGTGATAGTAAATCAATGCCGGTGAATAATTGTCAACATTCAGCTTAACCTACCCTAATGTCAGTCATTTCAATAAGTAATATAACATCACCCCCTAAACCAAACAACTGTTTGATTTGCCTGTATAAATGTCAAATGCTCCTACATACCCACCACTTGTACACAAAGACCAATTTTTATAGCCAAATCTTATTGGCTTTCGCTTTATACACAGGGTAACTCACGGTCGACGGTCGGTTAGAAGTTTACGGAAAACGAGACATAGGATCGTTCGGAAAATTTGGTTAATCGGGTAATTGGCTCTACTCTATCCATCTAAAATATTTCCAACAATGTGACGTTGCCCTTTCTACAAAAAAAAGTAACAACACTACACCCAACATATATATTATTGCATATTCCGCTCCGGCGTTGCTTTTCTATTATTTTTATATGATACTTCCCTATACCTATCTTCAATGGTTTTCGAGAAGTTGATTAATTTTCATAATTTATGTTCAAAGCAGAGCTCAATTTAAATGTTTATTACTGCGGTATTTAGATTCATGAAAAGCTGAGATTTCGTGTGTAGTTTACCAAGGTACTATGTATCTGTTCTGTGTAAAGCTTGCTCTGCGTTATATAACGTTGTTCCAAATTATAGCAAGAACATGCAGGAAGTTTAATGAAATGTATCCTGATTTACAACCAATCATATCAGAGAACATCAAATAATAATAAAAAGACAATAGCAAAATAAGTAAAAGTACTTCCCCAGTGCAATGAGCCGGTGCCCCATCCAGTTGAAATCAACAGATACGATATTCTTCTAATGGCAGAGTATCCAAAAATCGTTCGCCACTGATGTTAGAATTTCAAGATATTTGTTACAGTTTAACGATTCATCGTAAATGAGAAATCCTAATCGGTTATCTTTCAAAAGGCAAAAAATCATTAAACCTAAATCTTTCCTATAATCCCATTTCCTTAACAATATTTGGATTTTGGCCCGCCCAGAAATACTCGCTTCTTCTATTAAAAATATCATCCCTGGTAAATTTATCTTCGTCTGCCCAAAATATTTTCCTAAAAAAGTTAGGATTTTCTTACAATGGTTTCACATGTAAATTCTATTTAGATGATCTTACGGTTTCAGGACTTGAAGTTTTGCAAACTCTTATGGGTGGATATCATATTTATCCAGGATCCTTTGAACAGAAGCATGAGTTAAGACTAGATTTGCTTCTGCACTTCTTGTGGAAGCTTGATGACAAGCGTGAAAATAGGCTAAAACATTTATGATGTTGTCTTCAACGAAGTTACAGGTTTCGGTAAATGTAGTTGCACTTTCAGCTTTGACCCATCATTCATGAAATTATTTTATAATCATACAAACTTTCTGTCGTTCATTGGTTGTAAACCAAGATACCTACATTTCATTGAACTTCCTGCATGTTCTTACTGTAACTTGGTCACCTAGTCAATGACGAACAAACGATTTCATCAAAACTTCATTTGAATATCTATTTCCCTTCATTCTTAATCTGTTCAATTCACTGTTATTGATACGTCCGAACGTTCTGTTAGTAATGCACTAATTGTCAAATTTTCATAATGACATGTGCCACCTTGATATTTCATGACTGTTCACATAAAGCATGCCAATCAGATTTTTACAGAAACTTTTATACCAGACACCTCACTATTTCGGTATAGGAACATGATACATAATTTGACGAGCACTTCAATCCTCTTTCAGGTTATTTGGTGATATAGAGGGTGTTTCATTTTAAAAAATGAACTTTTCGCCATTTTTGTATGTAGCCGTAAAATCACGATGTTGAACCACCCTGTACAACACAGAGCAAATTTATTCACACAAAACTGATATACAGGGCCTTAGTAAACTACACACGAAATCTCAGCTTTTCATGAATCCAAATACCGCAGTAATAAACATTTAAATGGTTTTAAACATAAAATATGGAAATTAATTAATTTCTCAAAAACTTCTGAAGATAGGTATAGGGAAGTATTATACAAAAATAATAGAAAAGCAACGGCGGTGCGGAATATGCGGTATTATACTTGGTATTTCATTTAAAATATCAAAGGCGATAGTACTTTTTTGCATAAGCGACAACACTGGAAATATTTTAAATGGATAGAGCAGAGCTAATGCCCCAAGTAACCAAATTTTTAGAACGATCCTGTGTCTCGTTTTCCGTAAACACCTAACCTACCATCTACCGCGGGTCACCCTCTATTGTTTTGCGTAAAGTTTTCTACAATATGAAATCGTAATGTCTAAGTTTGAATAATCTGTCGGTGATAATAATAATTAGAAATAACCTTAAAAAGAAGGAGTCTCAGTAACTTCTCATATCAATTGAGTCTCTTCGAGTTTAAAATTGTTATTGGTGTATCATCTTCGCTATTACAATACTTTCGTTTATTAGTGTATTTAGTATAGAACTTTTTGTGTCCGTATCTGTTTGTCTGATTTAGAACTTTGTCTATAATTTGGTTATCAAACAACAATTTTAAAAAGTGTGCAGCTGACAGCTTCTTCGCATGGTATTTTGGGATTACACTCGGTGCTCATGTTGAATTATATGTGATTTTTTCGCCTTTTTAGAGAGGGATGAATTTATCCCTACCTGTTTTAAATTTTTCTTTCATTAATGCCAAAGGTACTGACTGAGGCAATATAACACTAGGAAGGTGACATTTCGATTATCCTCCTGGTCTGAAACATCGCTGACTTTATCTATTTCAGTCTCATTAAAGGGCGATCATTTAGGCAATAGCTGAGCTAATGATAACCTGCAATAATATGAAACCAAGAGTGCGTGCGTCCGGTCCGTTTAAACTTTTTGTCACGGGGCCCTTTAAAGTATAGCTACTCCACAGCGTAAGCACAAACAATTGTTACTTTAAATAAAAATCTGTGTCAATATAAAATCAAAACTGTTTGGTAATATAAAAATATTACAAAGAAAATCCATCTAAATCCACTTGTGAAAAGAGAAAATTCGTACCTTCGCATAATGCAATCGGTAAAAGGCGGGTATTATATTATTAACACATGACATAATTATATTCATCATAGACGGTGGTGTTTGCAAAGATTATAATATTGATCTACTTTTTTATAATTTTATAACGTTTTGAATTACGAATACTGGAAAATGTGTATCTTGGTGCTTAAAAACTCTTTCGTATTTATCGGCAGAGATGTAAATATTGACATCTGAATCCTATTTTTCGTTGTTACATACATGTCTGTTAATGGCTTATAGCTACAGGAGAAAAAAACACTGAAAATTATTAAATGGCAAAATTGTCAGCTCTAGTAATATTAGCGAACGCATACGAAGTATGGAAACAAATATTTGAAACTAAAACACGGAATGTGTAACTACTCAAATAACGAGAATTTAAATGAGTTATTTTTACATTTGTTGTGTTTTATTATATATTTGTGTAGTAAGATTTGTTTGATAGTACCTATACAAATTTATGAGTTTCATGGCTTCTTGGAGCGGCAAATGAAACTTCAACATGCGGCAAGCACCCTAGCGGTGTCGTGTCACAAAGATTTCTTTGGCGAAGAGACAACCTCCAGTTAACAAAGAAAGGTATAGAAATGAAAGTTGTATTTTTTGCTGTGTAATGTTGGTCTAGTAATAATAGAGTTCAATAGTTGATGATTTTTAAATCAGTGTAATAAAATAATTCAGCGTTACCCTATACGTATTTGTTTTGTCTGAAGCTTTTTTTAGTATATGGATTTTCTATATGCCTTTAACTTATAATTAGGTATTAATTGTGGGTCATTTTAACAATGAAATTATATTACGTTACAAGTTGTCACGCCGTTCATGGGGCAAAACAATGACTTGCAAATGTTGCGTTTATTTTAGTTATCACAGACCGAATTTTGTCTGTCAATCAAATCTACTTCGTTATTATTGTAATAGTAAAGAACACATTTTAATGTCAAACACACGGTAACACAGTGCATTGTTAACAGCTTCCAATCCAGCATCTCGGTCTACACTCTAAGGCATTTTTTCCGTGGGCGTGTTATATCCAAAATATTACCACGATATCATTTGCGACACCTTCAATGTTTTGACATAAGATCCTCTATCCAGTCACGAAAGAAAAAATTAAACTATATCCATTTAATTTGCAAATGGTATCCAAGCCAAAACTTTGCAACACAAATAACTGTATATTAAAAATTTACTCGTGCAGTGAACTTCATACATCCACTTACATAGGCAACCTGCCCAAAAGTCACAAATTGCAAAAATCCTAAATACCACAATATCGTTTGCGACACATCCAATGATTTAAGATCCTCTATCCAGTCACGAAAGAAAAATTTCATTCTATCCATTTAATTTCCAATTAGTGTTCAAGCCAAAACATTTCAACACAAATCACTGTATATTAAAAGTTTACTCGTGCACTGAACTTCATGCATCCACTTACATGACCACCTGCCCAAAAGTCTCAAATAGCACATGGATCGGGTAATAAATCACATGAAACGCCTTTCAGTTCTCTAAACAACCATGTATTTTTTTTATTTCATAGATTCGTTCCATATACAAGTGAGGAGAAGTTAAGTAGAGTAGTGTGCCTGTCACAATATGTCCCTGTTCGCATTTTATACATTTTATACATTTAGTTTAGGTGCAAATATCTTTGAGTTACTAAGGTTGGATTGTGTTATGTAGAGCACTCGTTATATAACACCGATACATAACAGTTCGGTCTCGGACAACTGAATGCGGCTAACTTAGTGCGGCTACCAAACGTAGTGAACTGGGCGCTTGGCCAACTAAGCACTGCCCAATTAGTCGCGAAGACAATTGGGCAGAATAAATTGAAGACCAAGACTACGAACCGCTGGATAACTTATTGAGAGAACCATACACTATAATAATCGTTTATGTTATAATATCAATAAATTATTAAATTCAATTATTTTATATAAAGGTGCATAAATAATTTGATACCATAATAATACTTATAACTTATGAACTAACATCTTGGCATTTGTTCCTGGGCTTGATGTAGAAGATGCTTTTGTAGCATTAAGAGAAGAAAGACCCCGAAAAGAAATAATAGCCACTTTTATTCTAGACTGGTTACAATATTGGTTGAAGAAATCGAATGGGATCAGGGCAAAATCCCCCCCCCCCACGCCCCAGTTAATATGTAGAATAGAACATAATAGGGTGCTAAACGGTGCCGATCGTAACAATAATAATAGGCTAATAAGTTTTTCATCTCTTTGCACTCTAAAAACTTATTCTAATGCTTATTATTATGCTTATTTCTACCTAAACTTACGCGTAGAACTCCAATAATATTATTTACAGTCCGCGCGGCCAAAGAATGCCTGAACGTTGGATGCGCATTCGTCCAACTTCAAGTCTCTTAAGCGCGGCATGTCAGTGGCGTCGCCAACAAAAGCGCGTTCCGTTTATTATCATGTATTACACTAATTAATTATTTATGTCTGTTATTAATTTACATACGTACTTGTTAATTTAACTTTATTACAATTATTGCAACAAAACGACAGTGAACCAATTTGTGTTCTATGTGAATTTTAAAGCTCATAATACTCAAATTTATTAGACAAATATGTATAACGCGACACCGACGCCACTAGTAATGCTTTCAGTCGCTATTGCGTTAACGAGTGCGGCCGAATGCACGAACATCCATGCGTGACACGAGGTATTCTTTGGCCGCGCGGACTGTATTAATCCTTAGTTACCATAACTGTAAACATGTAGGGAATTGTAGATCTATAACTTCCTCTAATGTATTTTGACAAATATTTGCAAGATTGTCGGTTGATATATCCATGGTAACAATGCCTACTTAATTTTTAAACGTTCGTTTAATTTTAATACCCAACAAGATTTCGTTTTCATATTTCATTTATAATGAAATTGCATAGTACATAATTAATCGATATGTTTAAGGTCTATACCTACAGTAGGTGTCAGCCTGACTTTACAGTAAAGGAAAGATAGCCAATGTTAAACCTTATGACCAGTGTTGTCAGTTCTATATAGTAAGAAAGAGAGAGAGAGAGAGAGCGGCGTTTAAGACTTGTACATGAAAGCTGAAGTTCTCAACCAATCTTCCCTCAAATCTTAAATATTACTGTATTACATATTGATTTTACTTTTTATTGTATGTATTGTATGTAATATTTATTATTTTATGTAACAGTGATATTTAATAATAGATAAATACGAAGATATTGTAACTCACAATCTTTATTCTATTAATTATAAATTAATGCATTAATTTATAATTAATACAATAATATTTAGTTTAAACGGATTTTAAAGCTATGCTATACAATTGTGGAAAATTGGAGATTCAACTATCGTAAGAAAGTAAATATTTTGGAATCTTACAAAATATTTTCTAATTAGCGCGATAATGAGGGTTAGAAATTTATAATCTTCTAACATTTGCTACTTTCTAAACTGACCTTAATCATTTTTTAAATGTACCTAATTATCTTTAAATGAATGTAACAGTTCGGGGTAGGTAATTATCGTGCTAATATAAATATGAATGGAGCATACATAAAATTATTATTGTTGTTTGTGTGAATAATGTATCATTAAGTAAATTACCAACTATTTGAAGTAGTCATATTTACAAAAACATTCATTTTAATTGTATTTACTGTATTTGCCATGTTTATTATTTACTTTTATTTCTGTGCTAACTATAATTAATACTTGCATATCTGTTAATTAAAATATCTCGAGTAAACCGTTTTGTATACTTTATAATTTATTAGATATGTAAATTAATTAACATATTACTTAACAAAATGCAGTTTGAGAGGACCCCCGGGTTGATAACCGCTGACAGGTAGCAGGTAAGGTCGCCTTCGGCAAGGTATTAATAGATAAGCTGTGTGTAATACAAAAGAAGGATTTATTTTGATTGACGGGTTCATGTTTTGTAGAAAACTACTTTTTGGAGAAGTGTTGCAATGCTGTAGCCCATATACCGTGCACTGTAAACTCAGGCTAACACAGACTTTAGGTATTTTCATATCTTTGAAATGTGTAGCTGTTTTAGAAATATTTGATAAAAACCAAAAACTGAACCTAATAAACCCCCCTCTCCGCTGCTGGATTTCTCCGAAAATCTGATCGACTCTAAGCCAAATGAAAACAAGCTTAAATACAAAATTTTAAGTACGTACGTATTTTCGTTCTGGAGTTATCGTAGATACCAACATGCATTCATACACACACACACGCACGCACGCACCGACCGACCGATTTATGTTTAATGTAGCTTTTAATCTAAGCTCATATATTTCTTACTATGATATTTAGCTTAACAAATATCATCTCAATATATATATATATATATATATATATATATATATATATATTGAGATGGTTAGATATAAGTTTAAGGCAGGGATTTGAGAGTATAAGCCTGTAAGTCTTGTATTGGACAATTTGAGATCAATTACAGTATATTTACACTGCATTTATTTGAAGTATTTTAGTAAACGAGTAAAAGAAATTGATTTGTTTTGATGAAACAGGCTTAATAAGATTTGCACAAGTTTGTTCAATCATAAAAAGCATTGTGCTATGTAAAAAACATGTCAGGAAGGTTAGATGAGGTTATATTTGTAATTACGATTAAGCTCGTACAAAATATTTCATTAAATTTACAGTTCACATAAAGTATTTTGGCAGTTGAGTATTTTACAGATGTTTAGCACACAGTTTAGATTTATGATTATATTTAGAACATGTTTTAAGTCAGGTAAAATGCAGGAAAGATTTGAAAATTTAAGAAAGGGTTACGGTACGGACATGATTTAATTAATACTCACAATATTAGTGAATATATAAGTGCAACAGAAAAAGTAGTGCATAGTAAACATTAAGCACGGTATAAACAACAATTTAACATATGGATATTTACATACAAATACATTTTGTGTAAGATTTTTAAAGAAATGCGTTTAACAATATGGATTGTTGAAGTGACAAAAATTTAAACGTGACAATAAAAGTGAACATTGGGGATGTTAAAGAGAGATTTAATAAATTGTGTGAGTAACATTTTGGATAATTTGAACGTTAGATACGCAAATTATATGAACATGTAAATAAAGTTAGGTTAAGTTTTAAATTTAAGGTTTTTTGCAAATTTATAGTTTTATTGAATAAGTTGAGCTTAGAATAAATTATTAGTATAATTAATAGGAGGTTTTCCTCATTTCCATGTAGTAATTTACTTTGTACAAGTCATTTAAAATTATGAAAATGGGGTTAACTACACAAATTTCCTATGTGAAAAAGAATTTTCCTTTAAATTGAAGATATTGGAGTTGAAATAAATGTTTTCTAATTCAAATTTCAAGTTTAAGTGTAGAAAGTAAGATTTTTTAGATATAAGTAAATTTAGATTAGGATAAGTCAAATCGTACATTTTTTAACAGATATATATCAAGTGAGGTATCATTAAGCTATTTAATATAATGAGGAGTTTACATAATAAAGAACCACTTCATAATTCCATTTGTACTTCTGAATGCAATTAAATTCATATAAAAAAATTAAATACATATCAAAGTGTTAAATTACATTTATTTATTTTTCCAACAAATCAAATTGAACTCTATCCCCGATTGAGATTTATGAGCTAGTACGGTGCATAACAAATATAACAAATACTATTTGAATCCTATTCCCTACATTCATTAAAATTATATAAGGACATCTCAATTTATATATATATATATATATATATATATATATATATATATATATATATGTTGTCATTTAGGCTTCCACGAGTATTAATATTTTAATGTGATCACAAGATATAAACTCGTGTATTAAAGTAACACTGTTATAAATAATCTACGTTTCGGTAGTTTGTCTTTACTACCTTTATCAAGATTATAAAATAAGATTGATTGACAATATACGTCAAGTCACTTGATTAGCACTAGATCTTAATATTGTTGTTCCCCTGCGGGTTGTAGGCACTATATTTAAGATACTAGTTTTGGAAAGGGTTTAGAGGAGTGTTGGATAGTGTTAGATGGTTATTGTTATTATGTCATTTAACTTGCCGTATTAGAGGTTTCCATATCGGTGATATTCTAGAACCATCATCACTCTTGTTTAAAGCCAAGGGCCGTTTCTCAATTTCAATGGCTTCTCTTGTAATCCTTTCTTGCAACGTATATGCTGATGCAATTAATTTAATTTTGTTAGAATCAATATTATGTCCAGTTTCAAGGTGCTGAAGAGTTGGAAGCAACATGTTGTTTAATGGCTAATTTGTGATCTTGTGCTCTTATGCTCAATTTCCTATTAGTTTGTCCAACGTAAGATCTATGACAACCATTACATAGAATCTCATATATTTTTTGATCCTCACTATATATTTTATCCTTAGGACTTTTTATCAATTGTTGGACAATTGTATATGGTTTAAAAATTATACGGTATTCTGTTTTGGAAAATTTCTTTGCTATAACATCTGTTATAGCATCTGTTATGTATGGTAAAGTAAGTAGCTTCTTAGTTTCATCGATTCTATTGTTTGCTCTTGTATTGCTTTTGGTCACTTTATTAGTGATTTGTTGAATTACGCTTAAAGGATATCCATTTCGTTATAGTGTTTTAGATAGTTTATTAAGTTCTTTGTGTCTAAATTTATCATCTGTTAAGCGAATTGCCCTGATTGTTAAAGACTTAACAATGCTACGTAGTTGGGATGGATGGTGATGTGACTGAGCAATAAGATAGCGATTCGTATGTCTTTCCTTTCTGAACAAGGTGTAGCTAAATTTGTTGTTATGTTTTGTTATTAAAATATCCAAAAATGGTAATCATTGATTGTTCTCAATTTCCATCGTGAATTTGATATTTGGATGTATGTTATTAAGATGCTGTAAAAAATCATTTAAAGTATTTAACCCGTGGGGCCATACAACAACCGTATCGTCTACATAGCGATACTAGCATTTAGGTTTCAGTGGAAACAAGGTTACAGCTTGCTTTTCGAAATATTCCATATAGATGTTAGCTATTGCTGATGAAAGATGGGGTGAAAGAGGGACGACATCCTTCAACTTGTTTATAGAATTTTCCTTTGTATATGAAATTAGTCGAATGCATGCAGTGTTTGATTAAATTGACAAGATGTTGATTTATATAGTGTTCTGTTTGTAAAATGTGGATAGTTTCTTCTATAGGAGCTTTTGTAAATAACGAGGTAACATCAAAACTAACTAAAACATCACTTACATCTAAATTAATGTCTTTAAGTTTATCTAAAATGTCTAAAGAGTTCTTAATAATTCTGGCGAATATAAATCCAACACTCCTCTAAACCCTTTCCAAACCAGTATCTTAAATATACTGCCTACAACCCGCAGCAGAACTATTAGAAACTATCAGAAATATTAAGATCTAGTGCTAATCAAGTGACTTGACATATATTGTCAATCAATATTATTTTATAATCTTGATAAAGGTAGTAAAGACAAACTACCGAAACGTATATATATATATATATATATATATATATATATATATTTGAATGTGATGACATTTCAGGATGTAAACTCGTGTATTAAAGTAACACTTGTGCTTATTCTGTTATCTGAAATCTAAAAAAACCTTAGTAATAATGTCTTCTTCGGAAAAGGACCGCATAGAAATTCTTATGATGTATGGTCATGGAGGCAGGAGAAGAACTGCAGTTGAAGTCTGCGCTCTCTTTAATGAAGGTCATCAAGATCGCCTGCCTAAAGCACATACCTACTACAGTTAGTAACATTTTATGTAAATACATGGACAAATACGTGACAAACCCAGAACTGACCGGCGAACATTCAATGCTGACACACAACTTGACATTTTATTGTGAATTGAACAAAATCCATATTCTAGTTCTCTTCAGATTGGTTTGGACATGAATTTTAAGTCATGTCTGTGCTTAATGTTTTACATAAACATAAATTTCACCCTTATAAAGTTACATTGGCTCAAGAATTATCAGAAGATGATTTTGATTGACGGGTGAAACTCTGCGAGGACATGAAATTGCGTAGCAATAGTGACATGTTTGTTAAAAATATTATTTTTTCGGGTGAAGTTACATTTTGCCTTCACAAAATCCCCGATGGACGAAGAAAAGTGAAGTTTTGAGCAGGCACAGTCAGAAACAAAGTTTTGGGTCCGAATTTTTTTGATGAGAACTTGACTGGCACAAGGTTTTGCATTTTTTACAACAAGATTTGATTCCAACATTGACTGTTTTATACCCAAATGCAAATGAACCAGTTTGTTTATAGCAATAAACCGGAAAACACAGAAGATTTGAAGGAATGGAATCGGCAGGAAATGCACAATATCAAGCCGGTAATACTTGACAGAGTGCAGAAGGAATTTATTTTTGGACTAGGACATTGTCAAATAGTTAATGGACAACAGTTTGAACACCTTATTAATTAATGTATTTATTTTTTTCAATGTATTTATAAATAAATGTTTCTTCACAATTAAAACTTTATTTGCATTTTCTCCAAACTTTGTTTATGTAACATATTAAAATTGTTGTACTACAATATTAAAAAAAAAATGCACTTTTATTATATTGACCAAAAAATAGGTGCTCTCATTAAAAAAAGGCGCCCCCTTTGGCCTCTCCAACGTACACCACTGTACATAGAATTAGAGTATTTTAAAAGAAGAAAATTTAAAATACCTTTTGATCCCTTCAAGAGCGTTTTCGAGAAAAACGTATTTTGCGAAATATTTCAGGTGTTTCAGAGTTTTTTTCACACTGTATACATAAATGTGCGTCTGTTTGTAACCAGTAACTGGCCACACTCTTCCATCGATCGACCTCATATTTGGAACGTAGTTGGTCTTGGTCACTATTGGGTTTATGGATATTGACCATCCTAATAGGAGGCGTTGGTGGCTAAATATTTCAAAAATCTCTATAGCCCGATTAAGTTTATATTCGGAATATGTGTTATTTAGGCGAGATAAATTATTGCCTAAAACCCATTTTATTGGTTATTATAGAAATTGCAGGATAAGGTCTGAAGATCGGCTTCTTTATGATAAAAACAAAAAAACTTTATCAAACGGGGTCAAATTTAAAAAAGAAGGCATCTAGTGTTAACATCGCAACATTTCTCTTACTAATCTAGAATGAAATTAAGTATATCTAATTTTTTCTCTATAGTATCAGTTAAAACATCTTTTATGACTCAAATAGACATTGATTTATTTGCTACCATACTAATAGGTTACGACTCATAATTTCCTTGTGATTGTGTAGATCTAAGTAATATTGAATTTAAATGGATTGTTTGTCAAAAATTTACATGGTCTCAATCATTCATGGAACAGTTAAAAAATCTAAATCTGGCAACTTAAACAATTCAAAACTACAATCGTAGATTTCTGCTAACAGGGTCGATGCGTACACCCGTGCGTTATCTTGATGTAATAAACTTTAGTTAACGGCTTACCTTTGTAATCCCACAACACGGAAGCTACCATATTATTTGATGTAGTGATACCCATTGATTTTTTTGATGAGGAGGGTCCTACTTGTTTGGGCCCCGAAGTACAGTAATGAATAAAAGATTCATCCATTGTTTGTCCAAAAATTTTTGAGAAAAGGTAAGTTGAATCCATTTTCGTTCGGCTGAAGGAAATCTCGGCACCCATCTGACAGTCACACTTTAACACCCTAGTACGTTTATGTTTTCTACATATTTACACATATTCTGAGAAGATTTTTCAGGTAAAAGGAGTATGATGTTAAAACAACAAATATTACACCTCTCACGTAACTAAACTTATTTCAGAATGAAAACTAATGACAACAGAGCAGGGAAAATTTATGTATCGGCACTAAATATTAATTAATATATAGAAATTGTCTTATTTTAATAATGTTTTGGTATGAATTTAAATCTCTCGCTAATTACAATAATAATCACTGAATTCTCCAAGTATACGTGAAATAAATGCAAATAGATCAAGATTCTGTTTTATTTTGACTATAAAGGTTAAATTTAATTTAATTTGTAATTTAAAAAAAAACATAGTTGGTTTACATATCTAGATTAACTTTCACAAATCTGCATAAATAAATAAAATGAAAGTATTTTAAGCTTTTTTCTTCAATTACAGTGTAATAAAATTTAACACTGTAATCGAATTTACTAAATGGTTAGAAAGCGAAAAGCAAACGCAGAAACAAGTCACACTGTTAATGATCGTGTAGCACAAAGTTACATAAGCAAATAATCATTTCTACAATTAGAATCGTGCTTTGCGAAAACAAACAATACAGAGTGTGGTATTTCTGTACATACTCCGTGTTTTACAAGCAATAAATAAATAATGCGATTCCTATTATTAAAAAAAATAGTTTAAGGGATACTACAAATTTCATTATGAAAATTCTTATTTTATCCCATTGTTGACATACACTCAAAAAATCAATGAAAACATGTTGTAACGTTTGTGATAGAAGTTAATTAGAACAAACTGTACAGACCCAAAAAGATAATAAATTAATCAATGCCCTCGACACAGATGATGTTATTGTAAGGTAATGTAAATCTTAATAGCGTAATACCATTGTGTATTTCTAATATGCATTAACCGTAATACCGAATTGCTATCAATTATTAAATCAACATTAAACATTTACTCCATTGGAGTATTACAAACTTTAATTTGTAGGTATAAGAGTATTCATTACCACAGAAAACTAACAAAGATGTAACTGTTCGTGAGTATATAATAGTATGAATAATGATTACCTTTGGTGACTGAGCACAAGATACCATATACGGTTTGTATTCAATTAAGTTCTTTCGCAAGTAGGTGTTACACATAAAAGTACAGTATTAAGAAAATCAGTGAAATAGCACATTTAACGATTTCCTTATAAAGTTTAAGAAAAACGTACTTTTTATGAAAGAAGTAATTAGTTATAATAGATATTATCTCTACTACTTTACTATTGTTTTGTAGTTGTGAAAAAATTACAATAAGTAAAATCCTAGATCCTTGACGGAAATATACCTACGAAAAAAATAAAAAAAGAACATAAAACGTCTGATTTGGCTAGCACATAACTTTCTTATGCCTGCATCAGCTTTCACAAGGATTAAAGAATATTTTAGTTTACCTAAAAATCCATTAGCATCTTCCGGAGTGTATAATTTATCTTAGTCTTGTGGAAAAGTATAAATTGGAACCATAAAACGTAGCTTTGATACAAGCCGTAAAGAATATATGGTCAACCTTAAAAATCTGCGGTAACTGAGCATGCTTTAAATAATTTAAATCATGATAATATGGAAATATTCTCAAGACCAACTCATTATTATGTTCGTTTACAACGTGAATCTATTGAGATATATAAACATCCAAATAACTTCAATACGAGAAAAAGTCGCCGATTAAACAGGCTTTGGAATGCGACGTACCACACAAAAGACAGATCGCGTTTCAATAGCTAAGCTGTCATGATCCACGGTCGACCACTGACACCAAATGTACTTTAGCGTCTTCTATAAAACACCTTTATTTGTGAATGTCTTTTAACCTAGATTTGATAGAACCGAGATGTTTGAGAAATAAATCTAATTATAAAACTTAATTAAAACTGGTTACGTATTTTTATAAGAAAGTTAAATTACCCTAACGTTAATTAATAAATTAGCGATTTCGATGTAATTATATGAAACTTGTGATAGGTGCCCCATGCGATACGTGGAAAATAACACTCAATTCCAATTTACTTCTTTCAGAACTCCTCTTGCAAATTTTCAAAATAGTAAGACCGAAACCTTAACGATCAATAAAACGAGAAGCAGGGCGAAATTGCAATATAATGGCAAATGGAACTTTGTCATTGAATATTCACGAAACTATGTTTAGCCCGGTAAAGTTTCTCAAGGCAGAATCACTTTACAAAAACTTCCGCAAAGCAAACATTTCAGGAAGGACTTATACTTCAGCATCTGTGTAAATCTTTGATTCATGTTTTTGTATATTAGGTTGTGATAGATGGATTAATGCTTCAGCAGATTTGAAATCACTAACAGAATATCTTGACTTTTCTAACAAATTCCGGTTTTCCTTTTGTTCACATAAAATTTGCTTTCTTTCCAGGCTTGTCGGCGATCTACCAATTCTGGTAGTCCAATATTCGCCTTGACAATCACTATTTGTACATTTTGAGCAGCCCATGAGTTACACTGATGAGAGAATAGTAGTAATTTGATGAACTCATTGTCTTTTACAGTTTTAAATCCTAAAAATCAAACTAACGTAACTGATACACACACTACTTAATCTATTTACTGTATTTTAACTCTAGAATAACTAATACATAAAGGTAACAACAAGTAAATTATAATTAAACTATATACTATAATATAACTGACCTTAGTGTACACGAAACTGGTTCTTAGATATAACCGTTAGGGGGCGCATCGCTTGCTTTGGAAGACGTACTCTGTGTGTCTTTAATTGCTAGATGCCCAAATCTATTAAACCGATGAAGTACTATGGATGTTTATATCCTGAAGTGTTCTCCGTTGTAAAAGAAGATAATAATATGTTGGCCTTGACAAATTTCTATGTCATCACATAAATAGGATAATAAAAGTATCGCCAACTTATCTCTCTTAAATAAACACTACATAAAACCAATTTTTAAACGACGGAAACAACTGGAAAATGTTAGTTAAAAGCAACAAAAACGTGATATGCACGAGTAGTTTTGAATACGCTAAATAGAGCTTATGTCATTCTGTCTGATAAAAAAGGATGGTTGCGCAGATGTCTAAGTTGGACGTCTTAAAGCATTTAGGCATAATCCGATTACGATCTCGTTTTACAGAAGTATAAAAGCGTAGGTACTGCTTTTTACTATTTCACTGAGCTAGTAGCGTAGTGGTAACACGACATGCTTAGCATTTGGGAGGTAATGGGTTCGATTCCTGTTACCGTCTACCTTGTGTGAAGTTGTTTCAGGGGGTTTTCCTAATATACATGTAGCGACATGGTCACTGTGTATATGCACACCATGTGCGGTTACTTAGGTGAATTCTGGGGTAGTATTTTCCCCCTCAGAATCCTAACTCCGTTCCTCCCAATCCTATCCTGACCACACCCATACATATATGTATGCTGGGAATTCATGATTGTGACTGAAGGAGCTCGGAAAGCTCGAGCAGCCCGCCCTCCCCCTTGGGGAGGGAATGAAATACGTGGCCTTTTCCTTTTTACTATTTTAATTTATAGATTGTTTGATCACTGTGAATAACGCGTTTTACAGCTGCGATAGGTATTGTTAATAATAATAATAGTAGGTAATTAATATTTGATTATGAAGTAAGTAAATATGTTCTATGCCCAGCTTTCTAATCCCATAGAGCGGTATTTAACGCACTTTTGGCAAATTTGTTTACATATCGACCTTTACAAAAGAATGTCATTAACAAAGGCACTAACTTACGTAGAATATAGTATACAGGGTGTTCCGTAAATATTGCAACAAACGTCGGGAGGTGAAAGTATACCTCTAAATATGAAAAAAGTTGCCATAAACGCACCCCTTGAAGATGCATCGTTTATTAGATACAGGTCGTTAAAGAAATTTTTTTTTTCGTTTTTTTTGCCCGTAAGTCCCAAAATATTAAAGGTATATAAATGAGATTTGGTTGACTTATAACACATATGGAATGACGAGTTGTGCGACGTATAACGTAATTTTTCAATATCATATAGGGATCATTTAACCCTGTCTTTTACACGCAAAATGTTTACCTTACGTAAAGCTCTAAAGTAAGTAGTTTTCGGAAAAATTGAAATATTATGAGAAGATACATATCTTGTACCCGGCATTATTAGTGGCAAATTAACAATCTAGTAGGTAAGTAGAATTCACAATATTTTAGAAGCGAATTTCAAAAATACTGTCATTATTTAAATGACAGTTCAATTTGAAACTTTTCAAATAAACTGTTTCCTAATCGTCAACATCCGTACCATTCAAGTTTTTGAAAGAATTCATCGTCGATTAAAAGAATATACAATTCGCGCGGTAGCTTTTGAAGATGCAATTTTGAACTGAATCAATAATCTGTCCGATACCAGCATTCGTGCATTGGCTAATTTCGTGAATGCTAGCAAATCAAATTTATTGTAATATTTTTTTTTAAATAAAAATTATTCCTCATTTTATCTTAAGTTATTGTTGTGCATCAAAAAGAGATTGACTCTTTAGGTGCATCATCTTATAATATTCCAATTTTCCCGAAAACTACTTACTTTAGAGCTTTACACAAGGTAAACATTTTTCGTGTAAAAGACTTTAGATATTCAAAAACTGCCACTGAAATTCATTTTATGCCAGTGACGTAGAAATTTCAGGGTTAAATACTTCAAATGATCCCTGCATCTACGCCTCTGACATGTTTAAAAATTACCTCATACGTTACACAACATGTCATGAGTGTTATAAGTCAACCGTATCTCATTTATGTACCTTTAATATTTTAGGAGTTAGGGGCAAAAAACGAAAAAATTTTTTTTTCTTTACCGACTTGTATCTAATAAACGACGCATCTTCAAGGGTACGTTTATGGGAGTTTTTTTCATATTTAGAGGTATACTTTCACCTCCCGACGTTTGTTATTATTTTTAAGTATAACTGTGAAAATGTCAACATTAGGTGGTGAAAAGACAGTGCGCAGGCAAGCACATGAAGTAGTGTACAATAATGTTAACTATCTTGCACTATTCCCAAATAAATAGAAACAAGGAATTAAGCAAGGTATTCATGATGGTTCTGGAGTATCAGTAAGAACGACTGAACAGATTCTGAAAGAAGCAAAGTGGAGGAAAATAATGGAAATCCAGTATTCAGTTCACCAAAAACGGGGGAAAATAAAATGGGCGTGACTCCAAAAGTACCGGATTATGAAATAAATCATACACGAAACGTCTACAATTTTCATAATACCGAAAGCTGCCAACCTACAATTGATAATCTTGAACAAAACATGGAAAAAGCGCTGCAATCATGTAAATGATTTAGAAAAAAAGAATGTACTTGACATTACAGTTGAACCGCTCGTCATACACAGTAGTGACGGTGGCGATAATTTTAGTAAAAACAAGTGATTATTTAGTATGATATTTATCCTTAAATGTAATTTTTTGAACTTCTGCTACACAGAAATAATTATGTACTAATGTACACATAAATAACGGAGTAAAATGTTGTTTTGTCAACCTTCTAAAAAAATTGGAAATTTAAATAAAAATTATATTGCTTTCGCGTACGCCACTGAAACCAATAGCACTCAAGGCCGGAGTTACTGGTGAAAAGTGTTGCGTGCACGTTCTTTCGCCAGGCAGAATGACATACGTTCTACCGGCTTATATGTTCAGAATAGTTTCTGGCCCTGCAATTCACACTCTTGAGAATGCAACCAAACTTGTACAAAGTTACAAAATGGAAATATACTCGTTAATTCCTCAGGATATGTCACTAATTGCAAGAGATATAATATCGACGATTTACAAAATTGAAAAAACCTAGAAATATATTCTACCAATACGAAAAGTTTAAAAGTACTAAAAAGAAAAATAAACAGCAATAAAAGTCAAATGAACCATACTCGAACAGGAGGCGGAAAAATAGTACACAATAGAAATGAAATAATTAAAGAAACCGAAAAACACTAACAAAAAGTATACAGCTCTGAAACAAGACAAAAAAATTCAACACACGAAGAAGCACCAAAAACAATACAGAATGTAGGATCAGAGGAACTGCCAGAAATCGAAACAGATTAAATAAAAAAGTACTGTAACAGTGCTTAAAAACAACAGGACACCAGGGAAAGTCGGCATAATACCCGAACTTCTAAAATGGGGACACGAAACCTTGTTGAAAAAGCTAAAGATACTATTTAATAAATGTCTAGAAATAAGTACCATCCCAACTGGAATAATGCAATAAAAATATTAATACATGAAAAGGGAGATAAACCAGAACAGGAAGGCTTCAGAACTTCTGTACGACCATATAAAAACAATACGAAACATAATAGCAAAAACAACTGAATACAATATGAACCTATATTTGGCGTTCGTGAACTACAACAAAGTTTCCGATTTCCTTGAAACGTAGTTAATAGTAAACCCACTTAAAAACTGTCGAATCGGCTCTAGATACATACAACTTCTATATAATATTTATACGAAGGCAACAACAATAAAATTAAATAAATAAAACTATGCAGAGGAATAAGACAATATCTCCAAAATTATTCACCTTAGCAATGGAAGACATCTTTATAGCACTAAGCTGGGAAAAACGCGGATTGAACATTAACGAGAGAAATTGGATAATCTTAAATACGCACGATTTGGCCAGTAACCGGTCTGCTCGCTACGGTATTACTCAAGAGAACAACACAATTGCATCGGATCGACCTGACTATAAGGCACTGTCAAGGTCGAAACAGACATGCCCCGTTCCTGACGACTGTGCAAAGAATGAATGGCGAGAGTCGGTACGTCGAATGTTAAAGGTATGCATGGTAAAGAATTTGAAATTGAGAATGTAATGTACGAAAGGCACCTTGATATTCTGTGTGTATCGGAGACAAAGCGCAAAGGAAAGGATGTTGTGTAGATGGAGGATGGTAGCCTAGCACTATGCTCAGCAGTTGAGACTGGCGCAAGAGGAGTTGGGGTGATCGCACCTGAAAAAGCGAAAAGATGTGTTAAACAGTACGAATTGGTATCTCCCCGGGTAATATGGGTTAGAATGAAAGTGGAGTTTCGAAGATTTTTTCTTATTACATGCTATGCACCGGTGAATGGAGAAAGAGACCAGGAGCGTAAGAACTTCTGGTATGAAGTATAGAACGTGTTGAACGTATGTAAGCCAAACGAAAGAGTGATGATAGTGGGGGATATGATAGACATGAGTGGGTGTACAGAGAGAACATACTGAACGCGTTCTAGGAAAGTTCGGAGACCAAACAGTCAATGAGAATGGTGAACGTCTGGTAAACATCTGTGTGAAGAGAAGCCTGTTTGTATCCAATACGTGGTTTAAACATAAAAATGTGCATATGTATACATAGTAAAGAGGTGAATCTAAAAGTATGATAGACTTGATAGTATATGATGAACGGCTTAGAAACCTGGTAAAAGACACAAAAATAATGCGCAGATCGGAGTGTGGATTGGACCGCTTTTTGGTTGTATCGAGAGTGTGTTTAGGGCAAAAGTGGGTCTGGAGAAGAAAAGCAAACGTAGTGCGAACGTCCAGAATTAGGGTAGACAAGCTAGTAGATAATGGTGCGAAAATGAAATACGCAGATGCTGTGAGTAAAGAGTTGAATGTGAAAGAAACAGTGTGGGACGAACAAATAAGACACAGACGTTGAAAATACACAGATAAACTTGAAAAATTGTGATGTCAATTGTGCCGTACGGATATGTGGAAGAGCGACTGCAGGCAGACAGGAAAAATGTGCTTGGTGGAATAAGTCGGTAAAAAATGCAGTATGTAAGAAAAAAGATGCGTACATGGCAATGGTTGCTGCAAAAAATGAGACTGAAAAAAAGCGATTGTATGAGGTGTACATATTAAGAAACAAAGTAGCGAAGGAGGCAGTAGAATAAGTAAAGAGGAAGTGATGGTTGTGGAAGGAGAGAAAATGCCGAATGATTTTGAGGGAAACAAAAAACTCTTCTGGAAATGGGTCAAAAATACAAAACGTGGCCAAAAACAGAACGATGCAGGAGTGATGAATAAGAGCAACGAAATAGTATGGGACGATTATGAAGTGAGGAAATGCTAGCAAGAACATTTCAGAAAGCTGTACAGTAGTGAGGGAAGTAAGACTGAAGGGTTAAATAAGGAGAATGTATAAAGAATGGTGAATGAAACTTAGAAGTATATTGGGATAAATCAGGTAGAGAAAACGGTAGGAACGTTGAAAAATGGCAAGGGAGCAGGCAGAGATGAAATCACTGGTGAAATGCTAAAGTAAGGGGGTGCGAAGGTTATACGAAGATTGTGTGAATTATTCATGTATGGCTTATGTGTGGAAAAGTGCCGAGTGATTGGAAGAGTGCGATCGTTGTACCACTGTATAAGAGTAAGAGGAACAAGAGTGATTGCAAAAACTACAGAGGAATAAGTCTGCTCAGTGTACCCAGTAAAGTATTTTGAAGTGTACTAATTGATAGAGTACGAGAAACTGCACAAACTAAGATTGGGGATGTGCAGGTTGCCTTCATTTAAAAGTATTTAAGTGTAAAAAGGAAGCTGTACTGTGCGTTTGTAGATCTGGAGAAAACATACGACAGAGTGAATAGGGAGAAGCTGTGGGAAATATTAAATGACTATGGCGTAAATAAAGACCTAATAAACGGAATAAGGGCAGTATACAACGGTAGTCGGGCATGTGCTAGCGTGAGTGGAGGTGTGAGTGAATACTTTAATATTGAGCAAGGAGTGCGACAACGCTGTGTGACATCACCGTGGTTGTTCAATGTATACATGGATAAATGTGTTAGACAAGCATATACCGATACAAAGGGTGTAATGGTTGGTGACGTAAATATAATAATAATATATAATAATAATGTTTATTAACAGGAAAACCCCAAAAACAAAAGATACCATAAATTGAAAATGTACAAAAATAGACTTTAAGTATAATAAGGATTGCTAATAACATTTGATTAATTATTAGATATAATTGAAAGAAGCTATATACAATTGTATTAAGCTATAACTTTATAACTGGATAGGAAAACACGAGCAGAGTAAATCATTTCACTATAATTCATTTAACTGTAATATTGAGTATAAAAGGAAGCATCGTCATTAGAAATCAGAAATTTAACCTTTAGTTTGAATGTTTCGAGAGATAGTGCAAAAAATCGAGGGTTGGACAGGAATTTGCTAAGCGCATAAACTTTACGGGAGACACGTTACGGAGATAATTCGTTTTGTAATGCTTAACACAAAAGAGATTAATATGTCTTACCATTTTTCCAGGAATATTAAATGTGATTAATTGAAGAAGGAAGGGACAGTCAAGTAAACCATTTAGTAATTTAAAGAGAAACGACAGATCCAAGAGTTTTCGTCTGGCAAATAAAGTATTGCTTTTTATTTAGATAAGTGAACTCATATGGGAAAAGTTACTGGCATGTGGGCCTGATTTGTACCAAAAGAATCGTAAAAACTTGTGCTGAATTTTTTCGATTTTAACAATCCGTGAGGAATGATAAGGTGACTATACTTGAGAGCAGTATTCGAGAGTGAAGCGAACGAATGAAAAGTGTATAATTTTTAAAATCATTTGATTACGAAAATGTTTAGCGCAGCGAAATAGAAATCCCAATTGTTTCAGTGATTTATTACATATCCAATGAATATGTTTACTAAAAGAAAGGTCAGATGAAAAAATGACCGCCAAGTCTGTAACGGAATTCCTAGATGTACGACTTCTGGTGTATTCTAATGACACAGTCCTATTAAGTGACAGTGCGGATGAGCTACAAACTGTACTGAGGAAGTTTGATAAAGTCTAAGAGAGCATGGACCTAAAGGTAAACGTGAACAAAACTAAGATTGTATTGTTCAATCGGGAAGGTGGAAAGGAGAGTAGGGTATTTACTCTGCAAGAGGAAATTTTGGAGCAGGTGGACGAGCTGGTATATCTGGGTATAATGTTTACAGCAGGTGGTACAATGGAGGGCAAGATTAGACGAAGGGTCAACGCTGGAAGGAAAGTGATTGGAAGTATGTGGACGATTACGAGAAACGAAAGCTTGAGCCTAGATGCGTGTTTGTCCCGTCAGTACTGTATGGAAGTGAGACACGGGTATGTCAAAAACGCACGAAAGAAAAATAAATACAGAGGGTATGAGATTCCTAAGAAGCGCATGTGGTAACACAAGAAGAGATAAGATAAAAAATGAGTGCATAATGACGGAGTGTAGCGAGGAAAAGACGACGATGGATAGATATAAAAGTAGTACATTATGTCGGTTTGGTCACATTGAGAGAATGAACAACGCAAGAATATGGAAGCGGATATATGTGGATGAGGTTAGATGTAAGGCCGTGCCTGGTACTTGGCTGAACGTAGTAGAATGTATGTTAAAGTAAAGAAAGATAAGGAGTTTTAAAAATAAAAGGACATGTCAGAGACAATGTATGAATCTTTCGTAAGCTAAGGAGGTATACGGAGATAGGAAAGTATTAAGAAGGATTGTGAATGAAAAATAAATTGTTTTGCCTACCGGTAAGGGAATCGCGTAAAGGTTAAGTTAAGTTTAAGTTAAGTTAAATACGCAGACAATGTGGTACTAATATCAGTAAACCCTAACAATTTACAACAGTTACTAGAAGAACTGAAAGTTAAATCAGAAGAAATTGGTCTAACCATCAATATGGAGAAAATAAAAATACTACACAATAATCATGGAAGAATTAATATTACACTAGATGGTAGAGACCATGGACTAATACATATACCTGGGACAAACCATACGAGTCGGCAAAGAAATACAGACTGCAGACATAAATAGAAGAATAAGAATTGAGGAATAGAAATAGACAGTTTACAATAGAAATGAAAACTAGAGTTTTGAACCAATGTGTCATTCCCGTGCTAACATACGCTACAGAAACATGGACATCTAATACCCCTAAAAAGATGCAAAACATAGAGAAACATAGAAAGAGCGATCCTAAACATAACAAGAAAAGATAAGAAAAGGCTAGAATGGATACGACAAAGAACAACATTGGAAGACATGAGTACTACCATCATGAAACCAAAATGGAGATAGGCGAAACATACAGTTCGAATGAAATAAGACAGATGGGCCCGCATAACAACGGAATGGAAACCATGGAGTCAACAAAAAATCCGAGGCCAACCCATGACACGTTGGCACGATGATATAAGAAGACACGTTGGCACGATGATATAAGAAGAGTAGCAGGCAAAAAATGGATGATGACAGCACAGAACCGAGAAATGTGGAAATCCGAAATAGGCTGGAGGACGCTGATTAAAGAAACAATTATGGTTATACGCAAAACAAATAAAGCTTGGTCAAGTAAAACTTTTCGTACTTTCATCGTAGCAGAGCTCAAAAACATGTACAAATCTGCATTGATGATTTAATCAGAGTTAAACGGATAATAATGTGTGCATGTAAGTAAAGCGAATGTCAGAGAACCTGCTCTAATACCCGCTACATTGTTAGACTTATGTGCTATTACTTTAGCTAAACCGTTATATTGTTTGTTTTCTACTTCTCTGGAAATGTAGCTTTATAACATCTATTTTTAAAGCAGGAAAACGCGATGCTATCGATAGTTATAGATGCATTTCAATTCAGTCAAGGTTCGCTAAATTGCTAGATAATATTGCATCCAAACAATTATTTTCTATTTGCAAGAATGTATTAATTGGAAACCAACACGGTTTTTATGTGGGGCCGTCAACAGCTACAAATGTGATCCATTCTCACTCATACATAATTAAATCTATAGAGAACGGTTATCAAGTCGGCTCCATCTACACCGACCTTACCGGGGCTTTTGATCTCACAGCATCTTATTTGCGAAATTGAATGGCTATGGTTTTCATCCGAATATTATTAACTGGATAGTATCATTTTTGTCCAATCGCAAGTAAAACGTGAAATAAATAATTTCATATCAAAGAATATATCAGTGACCTCTGGAGTACCACAAAGTTCACACTGTGGCCCTATCTTATTTTTACTTTTCATGAACGATGTTGCTCCTTACTTAAAAAATTGTCAGTACTTACTGTTTGCTGATGATCTAAAAATAATTAAAACTGTTAAATTTGATAAGGATTGTTTTCTTATTCAAGAAGATCTAGATAATCTTAGTAGTTGGTGTAAAGTTAACAACCTAAATTTGAATCTAAATAAATGTAAAGTGATACACTTTTATCGATCCAACTGTAAAATAAACTATATCTACAATATAAATGGTGTTATTCTCGAAAAGTTAAAGTTAAGTTAAGTTAAGTTAAATTTTAATAACCATATTGATGCTGTTACCTACATGTAAAGCGCTAAGACTACTTGGGTTACTGTTTAGATCTAGTAAATATTTTACGTCCCAATAATATATTGTTTATTATAAGGTCTCATCTAGAATATTGCAGTGTGGTTTGGTCTGCTTACTATTCTGCCTCTATTAACAAAATTGAGAATGTTTAGCGTACATTCTTAAAAATATTAGCTCGTAAAGATCACTGTTTAGTTGTGAGTTTTGAATATTATAATTTGTTAGATAAATACAACCTACAATTTTTAGAAGATAAAAGAACTATAGCGCTGCTATGCTTTGCTCATTAATTATTTTCTGGGTTTATCGATAACGCTCATTTGCTTCAGATCTTTAAATTTACTGTGAACCCAAGCTGGCGTTCGATACGAAGTAAAAATTTGTTGAGATTAGAACACCATTCAAATTATGGTAAACATAGTATTATTGAGAGAATTTCTAGGTCGATTAACACGCTATCACTAGGTTTAAACATAGTTCAAGAGTGATTAATTTATCAATGTTATAACTTCGGATTATAATTAGGTAGATACATAGGAATAATATAAATATATCTGTTATGGTTAACTCTTATAATTGTTTTTTTTTATGGAATTCAAAGGTAAATTTATCAGTAAAATTTAATTTTCTTCGGTGTTATACTTTTTATTAGTATAAGATTAATTTATTAACCTGTATCACTTTTCTTTAATTCATGTTGTTAAATTTTTATCATTTATCTTAGGTTTGGCGCACAATGTACGAAATCAGCTGTAATTTCTGTTTATAATATTGAAAAGGAGTTTTCCGTTAATAAAGATTATTATTATATTATTGTTATTTATATTATATATGCTTATTCCTACTTAGAGTGCATCGGTGTCTCAAATTTGGGTCCCTGCATTTTTTGATTATACATAAATCTGTATGAGTGATTATCGAAAGTACAAAAATAATCTCTCATTATAAATAATTAGTTGAGCTGGTCGGCCTATTTCCACAGTTTTTGCTTTTATAGCGCGACGGTTCGGAAGCGGACTCTACTTCCGTCATCAGGATTAGTCCTGAGAAGGACTATTTTCGCACTTCTTGAGTCGATTTCATTTGATATGATTTTTTCCCAAGCACTTAACTACTCTCAGATTCGAACTTTGGTATATATATATATATATATATATATATATATATATATATATATATATATATATATATATATATATATATAAAATATGGGAAAAATTTTTATTATTGAAATTTCTGAAAAACTCTATTGGCGGTTCGCTTCTGCATGCCTGACAACCAAAATCAAAAAATCAATTGTGACATTTGTCACGTTACCATAGATTTGGCGGTAATTTTGAAAAATGTTAACTGTGATGCCGAAGAATGGGTCAAATTGACAAGATATCGAAAAATTGTACTAAGAAAATGTATTTAGAATGCAACAAAGACCCCATATACCAAATCAGAAAAAAAAAATAAAAACTACCATTTATTCCCCTTTGCTTTTATTACGAAACATCATAAAATCTTGTTTTACCTGGAAATAGTTTTAGTAATATAAATTACATAATTTTAGGTCAAACTTAGCCTCGTCGCTTGTTGTGTTCATGTCCTGTATATTGAAGCGCATGAGCTGATCTAATATTTTTAACCGGTAAATAAAATGTAAACGAACTAATATTTGTAATTAAAACTCAACAATATTGGCTAGTACATTTGAAATTAGCGAATTTTTTAATTTAATAAGTTGGCTTTGAAAAATCAAATATTTCGGCTTATAAGGATGAAAATTATTGCTCTTTAAAGTGCACCTTATAGTTTAAGATACGGATACCTAAAATTACGTAATTTGTGTTATTAAAACTATTTCCAGGTAGAACGATCTTATGAAAGATCTTATGATGTTTCGTCATAAAAGCAGAGGAGAATAAATGGTATTTTTTATTTTTTGGTATATGGGGTCTTTGTTGCATTCTAAATACATTTTCTTAATACAATTTTTCGATATCATGTCAATTCGACCCATTTATCGGCATCACAGTTAACATTTTTCAAAATTACCGACAAATCTATACTCACGTGACAAATGTCACAATGGATTTTTTGGTTCTCAGACACGCAGAAACGAACCGCCAATAGAATTTTTCATAAATTTCAATAACAACAAATTTTTGCCATATGTGTCCAACTTTATGGCGGTCCCTGTACATATATATACACACACACACACACTCACACACACACACACACACACACACACACACACACACACACACACACACACACACAACATGATATATATATATATATATATATATATATATATATATATTATTATTTCTCCCTTGCGGACGTTGTTCTTATGTCCCTGAGTTCTCACTTTGAGTGGTCTACTGCATTCGCATGGTAGGTTGTATACACAATTCTTGGAATTCTGGTCTTCATTGTACTACAAGTACATCCAGGAATGGCAGTTTTTGTTCCGACTAGAATTCAATTATGAATTTTATGGAGGGTGCGCGGCTATTTAGCTATTCATCTAGCTTATGCTTGCCGTGATGCCACTATCTTCGTAGTTTGGCAACACGGAAAGCCGAACATGTCTGGAACGAAGACCACTGCATCCAATGGATAGTGGCAGCAAGTGGTAAAGGACGATAATACAACTCGCCGAAAACTCAAATAAGCCACGTACATCGCACTAGGAGAAAATCCAATAAACCAAGCTAGTGTGGAAATGAAACCCATATGGATTCCAATAGTGCGTAATACACCTGCGCAATAGGTTACGGCGCAACATGCGCAATAAACCATGCGCGACCACGAAAAAATATATATTAGATTACTGAGTGAGTCAACAGTAAAGGTGTCAGACTTGTAAGTGGAGGTACCAAAGTTCAAATTTGAGAGGAGTCATTTTCTCATGACTAAGTCTGATGACGGAAGTAGTCCGCTACCGAAACGTCGCACTATAAAATCAAAAAACTGTGGAAATAGGCAGATCAAATCAAATAATATGAAACCACAGTTACAAAACACTTATAATCCAGAATTATAAATAATGTAAAAACAAACATGAATTGAATATAGAATAAAAATTGTCAACGTCGTAATAATTAGAAAATGGGTACATCTATATTAGGATAATGCCCAGCACAAGCATCTTAATAAAAACGTAAAACGCAAATATTGTAGTATATGCATCCAACACATTTAATGTAGTAATTCATAATAAACTAAACCAACACCACCTGTAAAATTGGTTTGTGGCGCTGATTAAATTTTGTGTAGATCTTGAAGCGAAGCATATAACAAACTTTTCGAGCAATGTACTCGTATGTAAATTCACTTGGACGTTATTGAGGGATACTATTTTCTTCATACATAGAGTTATTTAATCTCTTAAATTTTAAAATAGGCTTGGCCCTCTGCAGCAATTTCTAATAAACTAATGTTCTCTTGTACTGAAAATCTGTAACGACCGCAAACGATCTTGAGTGATGTATTTTGGACTTTTTTGCAACCTGTTTGTTAATCTTTCTATTTTCATTGTGTTATTGAACAAGTAAATGGTATTTATTCACAATTAGTTTGTAACATACCGCTTTTCTAACCCTTTAAAGGTTGAAAAGTGAATGATTCTACGGTTTTACTTTAAGCGATCAGTAATAATAAAAAAAGGAGACAGTAATGAGATGAGGCAGACAGCAATGGACCACTATCCAACCTGTGGGGGAGCTACATCGATTTAAACTATCAATGTCGGATTGACAACTTTTACTTTTAACAATTTTAATGAAGGGTCAAGAGTATGCAACCATTTTTTCACATGCGTAGATGGTGAGTGAACGCAAGCAATAGGTGGAAACAAACAACACGTTTTCTTTAATAAGCATATTTAATAAGTGAATTATTGGTAACAAGTAACGACAGAACCAATAGAAAAATAGTAAGCATAACATTTATGGCTTGTCATTAAAGTAAAAATTAAAAGTCGCATTGTCACAATATTAAACGAGAAGCCATGATGGATGTGTTCCAAAATTTTTTGATTTGAACTGTATAATGTTGCTTGTTCTTTAATTGTGAATAAAATCGTATACAAACCTCGGCAAAAGTACTATTTCCCAGTCTCGGGAACTATACTTCACTCGACAGGAATGGAACACTTTCCGCCTCGGTATGTAATAACTATTATTACAATGTGCTTATACAGATATGTATTCAATCACCAAATTAATAAACCACATTTGCACTTTCTCATGATTCAAAAACAAATAAATAAACGCTTTAATTGCAATGGGAGAATGCTCTTTTTGTTCATTGAAATAATTAAAAATTTTTCTTTTCTAGGTATTTCTTTTAAAATATAATTGTGCAAATAGGAGTACAGTAGCAAGGCAAGTGAAAATGCCAATTGGTATGCAGGATTTTTGCGCTTAGTGATTTATTTTATAGATCTACATAAAACACTGTTACGTATTTGCCATAAATGGATAACAGCATGTTGAGATCAGATCTGATAAGCAAGAAAAGCGATACAAACTAAAATAAATTCCGTTTCATTCAAAGTGGATCTTACTAATCTCAATTAATATAATGTTTTCAACTTAACATTTATACCGATATGGAGTAAAATCATTACATCAAAATCTATTTGTCCTATAAATTTCCAATTCAATAACGAATGAACATCAAACTGAATGAACACTCCTACCACTTTTTATTTTCATCAATTCTAACAATTCTACATTCTAGATCTAAATAATTAATTATCTGTATCTTGTTTTCTAAAATCAATTTTAAAACGTCCTATACAAATTTATGTATTTATCTACTGTATTAATATGTATTATTTGTCATATGGTACCTGTACCACCAGCCGTTAGCCACTAAAATATTTTTTACTATTTATTTTTGTATTTTGAAAGGCTACAGTAATAACGTTTTGTATCTTTGTTTAACATTGCACTGTATTCAATACTAAAAAATTAAATAATGTGATAGCAATACCCCTTTGTTCATTTTAATGCTTTAAAATTAGGGTATATACACTACATGAATTAAGTAAATTTTGCATTAAAAATTGTGTCACCTATAGTAAATAAGGCCATTTCCGTAACGTAATGAATAAGCAAAGTAGTGAAATGTCTTCAAGAGAATATCAAGATGAAATTTAATATAAAATAAAAAATAAAAAAATAGAATTAAAAAGTCAAACCAGAGATTACTGTGCCAAGTACAAGGTGAGACCATTTTTATAAATAATTAAAACATTAGAAAGGGGTGTGATCTAAACTGATTTAATTCATGAGTGCGGAAAAGAAAAGGACTTTTGCACGAGTTTAAAAATACATGCAAAAAAAAGTATCAAACAAATTTATAGTTACTTTATATGAAAGCAACCCCAAAGTTTAAGGGATTATTTCTTGTCACACAACACCAATTCTGACAATTCAATTCCTTCACTTAGATAAAAACGAAAGTATGAGGATTGGTTTATATCACAGCGCCCATACAAAGTGAGTGAAAATTTGGTGGGTTATTTTGTAGCCCCAAATTTCTAATAATGAGCAATTTTCAGATCAAGTGGATTACCTCAAAATGTGAATGTGTGAGTGTGTGAGTGTGTGAGTGTGTGAGTGTGTGAGTGTGTGAGTGTGTGAGTGTGTGAGTGTGTGAGTGTGTGAGTGTGTGTGAGTGTGTGAGTGTGAGGTGGTGTGAGTGTGTGTGGGAGTGTGAGGTGTGAGTGTGTGAGTGTGTGTGTGGTGTGTGTGTGAATGTGTGGAGTGTGAGTGTGTGAGTGTGTGAGTGTGTGAGTGTGTGGAGTGTGTGAGTGTGTGGTGTGAGTGTGTGAGTGTGTGTGTGAGTGTGAGTGTGTGGTGTGTGTGAGTGTGTGAGTGTGTGGAGTGTGAGTGTGTGATGTGTGTGGAGTGTGTGAGTGTGTGGGGTGTGAGTGTGGTGTGTGTGAGTGTGTGAGTGTGTGAGTGTGTGAGTGTGGGTGTGTGAGGTGTGAGGTGTGAGTGTGTGAGTGTGGAGTGTGAGGTGTGTGTGAGTGTGTGGTGTGAGTGTGTGTGAGTGTGTGAGTGTGTGTGAGTGTGTGGAGTGTGTGGGTGTGTGGGTGTGAGTGTGTGAGTGTGTGGAGTGTGTGAGTGTGTGAGTGTGTGAGTGTGTGTGTGTGAGTGTGAGTGTGTGAGTGTGAGTGTGTGAGTGTGAGTGTGTGAGTGTGTGAGGTGTGAGGTGGTGTGTGAGTGTGTGAGTGTGAGTGTGAGTGTGTGAGTGTGGTGTGTGAGTGTGTGAGTGTGTGAGGTGTGTGAGTGTGTGAGTGTGTGAGTGTGTGAGTGTGTGAGTGTGAGTGTGTGAGTGTGTGAGTGTGGGTGTGTGTGGTGTGTGAGTGTGTGAGTGTGTGGTGTGTGTGAGTGTGGGTGTGTGAGTGTGTGAGTGTGTGGTAGTGTGGAGTGTGTGAGTGTGTGAGTGTGTGGATGTGAGTGTGTGAGTGTGTGAGTGTGTGGTGTGTGGTGTGGTGTGGTGTGTGAGTGTGTGGTGTGTGAGTGTGAGTGTGTGAGGTGTGGTGTGAGTGTGGAGTGTGTGAGTGTGTGGTGTGTGAGTGTGTGGGTGTGTGAGTGTGTGAGTGTGGAGTGTGTGGAGTGTGTGTGTGTGAGTGTGTGGGTGTGTGAGTGTGTGAGGTGTGTGAGTGTGGTGTGTGTGGTGTGTGAGTGGGTGTGTGTGGTGTGTGAGGTGAGTGTGATGTGGTGTGAGTGTGTGGTGTGTGAGTGTGATGTGTGTGAGTGTGTGAGTGTGGTGTGTGAGTGTGTGAGGTGTGAGGTGTGAGTGGGTGTGTGTGTGTGGTGTGAGTGTGTGAGTGTGTGAGTGTGTGAGTGTGTGTGTGGTGTGTGTGTGTGTGTGGTGTGTGAGGTGTGTGGTGTGTGGTGTGTGGGTGTGTGTGTGTGTGTGAGTGTGTGGTGTGTGTGTGTGTGTGGTGTGTAGTGTGTGAGTGTGTGAGTGTGTGAGTGTGTGAGTGTGTGAGTGTGTGGTGTGTGGTGTGTGTGGTGTGTGAGTGTGTGAGTGTGTGTGAGTGTGTGAGTGTGTGAGTGTGTGAGTGTGTGGATGTGTGTGTGTGTGTGTGTGTGTGTGTGTGTGTGTGTGTGTGTGTGTGTGTGTGTGTGTGTGTCTGTGTGTGTCTTTTTTTTTATTTATTAATTGCTTTATTAACACACTCCATTACATAAAAGTAATACTATGTGCTATAATTTTACAATTCAAAAATAGTTTCTGATATAAATAGCAAATCTAAATATACACACAATTACTTAATATTTTACATAATTAAATATTAATCTACATATACTAATATTTTATATCGAGGTTTTAACAATATATTTTCTATAATTATTATGTATATATTATAAACATTATTTTTCTACTACATATACTAATTTCCTATAACCAATACTTATAACTAATATTCAACAATACTTATTCTAATATCACAAAATATAAACACAAAGTACATCAAAGTAATAACTCAAAGTCAATTTTATTTACAAAATTTCTAAAATAATAATTATATTTAGTAATTAACGCATTCTTAGATACTGGCCAGTTATCATTATTATTGTTAATAACATTTTTAAGTTTTACTCTTAAATGTTCAACTTTAGTACATTCAAAAATTATATGTTCAACAGTTTGTTCCGAAAGATTACAGTTACACAATGCATTATCCATAATTTTGAATTTATAAAAATAACTTTTGATTCTACCATGTCCTGTTAAAATGGTTGTTAAATTTGCTGTTTCTAAAAAACGACAATTGATTCTATCCCTAACCGTTGGAAAGAAAGATTTTGTTGTTGCACCTTTATTCGAATTTTGCCATTGATATTCCCATTTAATTAAATTATTTTTTTTTAATTCGTTTTTAATTATGAATTTCGTAATTTTTTTATAGGATATTTCTAAATTTGGATAATTAACTATATCTTCTACCAGAGATGATGATTCTTTAAAACCAAGAAGGTCATTGTGTTTTATTAACACAAATAAAATTTCCCATTTAAAATTTTTTAATTCCGTTAAATATTTTCGAATATTCTCTAATAGAGTAAAATGATATTTACTATTATTTAATTCATTTAGTAATTTATTTCTTTTAATATATATAATTGCTTTTCTTTGTTTTTTAATTATATCTGGTTTGGATTTAAAATAAGATAATGATTTTAGAATGGCGAATTGTTCTGCTTGTGCTATAATACATGAATGATGTAATTTATATCTAGTTTTATATATTATCTTGGTCTCTTTATAAAACACTAATCCTATTCCTAAATATTCAAATTGAAACGAAACAGAAAAATATACTTCAAAATTTTGATTGTATATATTATTTTTTTTTATAATTGTCTATGTTTGCAAATTCAGCAGGATGATTCCAATTTTGATAATTCATAGAACTATCATACAATAAACTATATTCTTCAATATTTCGGGTAATATAAAATAATTTTGAAATTTCTTTTAATTTAATTATAATTGGAGTCATTCCTGTAATTATGCAAGAGGCTTCATATGATATAGTCCTAAATCCTTTGGCAATTTTTATATTTATTAATCTTTGTATTCTTTCAAATTTTAATACGTTTTTCTTTTTTTTAATGCATTTTCCAAATACAGATTCCATATGACAATAATGGTACAATGGCACCATTGTATATTATTTTTAATACATTTTGTTTTAATCCCCATTTAATTTTAGCATTTTTTGACAAGCAGTGTACCAAATTCATGCATTTAGATGTAATATTTTCAATGTGTAAATCAAAATTAAATTTGTGATCTATATATATTCCTAAATATTTTAAATTATTAACTTGCTCTAAAACTTTATGATTAAGATAAATGTTTACTTGCGAATTTATTTTCCTTTTTCTCGAAATTATCATCACTTTAGATTTTTCTTCATTAAATTTAATTTTGTTATTTTTTTCCCAATCCACAACCTTTTTAATTTCAATATTAGCATAATTTTCAAGAGTTAACACATTTGAAGCACTTATAAGTATTAATAAGTCATCCGCAAATGCAATAACTTTTGTGGGTTTATTAAATGGTAAATTTAGACAAGAATTATATTGCAAATTCCAAAATCCTGGTCCACAACAAGATCCTTGGGGCATCCTTTACTAATAATTTTTGAAACATTTTCATTATTATTAAAACAGCTATTCTATTATGAAAATAATTTTTGTTAAATAATATAAATTAGCTGGACAATGCATATCCTTCAATTCTGTTAGTATTGCAGGCCACCAGGCAGAGTCAAATGCTCCTTTAACGTCCAAACTAATTATAATTATATCCTTTTTAATTAACAAATTTTCTTCAACATAATTTTAATTACCAAAAGAGCATCTAACGTACATTTTGGGGAATAAATCCAAACTGGTTATTGTTTAATAATTTCTTATTGTGTACAAAATGCATAATTCGATTAATAAAAAGTTTTTCTAATATTTTTCCTTCTAAATTTAATAAACTTATAGTTCTATATTTGGAAACATTATCTATATTTTCTTTACCAGGTTTTAAAATAGGAACAATTATAGCTTCCTTCCATTCATTCGGAAAATACTTCGTTTGTAAACATTTATTATAAAGAGTTGTGATGAATTTGGGAAATTTGTTAAAAATTCGTAGCATAATATCACTTGTGATACCATTCTTTCCTGGTGCTTTTTATGATTAAAATTTTTATAACATTTTCTATTTCTAATTTTTCAAAATTTTTGTCATCTTCCGTATGAATATCGGTTTCTGTATAATTTCTAATATTTCTATGAAATTCATTATCATCTTCAATTTTATCTGTTGGAATAAAATAATCCATCATATAATTTATCGTTTCTTCAGGTGTAGTAAAATTACCATTTTCTTTTCTAATTGTTTTTAAACCAAAATTTTGTTTCAGTTTATTCGTTGCGATTTTATAAACAGTATTCCAAGGATTTACTTCATTAGTTAAATTACAAAATTCTTTCCATGACTTTACTTTTTCGTTTCTAATTCTTTGTTGATATTCTCTTTTCAGGTCATTATAAATTAACTTTCTCTCTTCTCTTAATACTGTATCTTTTGCTTTTTGATATCTTCTTCTAAATGCATTTAATTTTTTTCTTAATATGGTTAATTCTTGCGTCCACCACGGAATGGTCTTGCCTTTAGTATTAATCTTTTTCAAATTTGAAACGCGAAATGATTTTATACAAGCTTTTTGTACCGTTTTTCCATATTTTTGTATAAAAAAGTCTAAATTTAAAGTGTTTTCTACTTTGTATGTTAACTCTGTATCTATCTCACTTGTATTAGAACAATTAAATTCAGTTACAAAACTATTAACTAGATTTTTATCAAATGTTTCCCAATTATTTTTAACTAAATATCTAGTCCTATGATTTAAAACAATATTATTAGTTACATTTAAATTATTAATTTTAAAACTAATTAACGAGTGATCAGAGCAACTATCTTCTAAGTCTATTTTCCAATTACAAACATTACTTAAAAATAATGAATTTACAATTGTTAAATCAATATAACTTGTTCCTCTTGTATTCGAAAAAGTAGGAATTCCAAAGTTTTCATTAATTATATACAAATCTTTTAACATAATAAATTCTTCCATTTTTCTACCTCTATAATTTGTTAAAATGTCATACCACAATTTTGATCTTGAATTACTATCAATAGTTAACAATATCCTTTTACCATCCAAAAAATTTAATGTTTCTTCTAACGCACTTAAACTATTCTCTATGTCTTCAGTTATATCCAAATAAGCACTAATTATATAAAATTTTAAAGTTCTATATTTAATTTCAACAACTACTATATCTTCATTAGATAATTGAGTAATTAACAATGCAAAAATTTCTTTGTTTATAATAATTATTGCAGACCTTTTTTTATTGTTACCGTTAGAATAGATTTTATAAAAACTAGGAATTCCTGCTATTTTATTTTTAATATTATAAGGTTCTTGAATAAAAGCTATATCCACACCATACTCGTCAATTAACTTAATTAAATTTGATGAAGCTATTCTAGAACAATGCATGTTTAATTGAAAACATTCTAATTTTATTTCTTCTTTTATATTATTCTTCTTTGACACTGTATCCTTATTTAAGTTATTAATTATTTATTTTTTCTTTTAATTTTTTTATTAATGCTAGTCTAGTTGGACACATTTTGTTTTTAATACTATGATTAACTTCTATTTGACTATTTTTGGTGTAGTGTGTGAGTGTGTGAGTGTGTGAGTGTGTGAGTGTGTGAGTGTGTGAGTGTGTGAGTGTGTGAGTCTGTGAGTGTGTGAGTGTGTGAGTGTGTGAGTGTGTGAGTGTGTGTGTGTGTGTGTGTGTGTGTGTGTGGTGTGTGTGTGTGTGTGTGTGTGTGGTGTGTGGTGTGTGATGTGATGTGAGTGTGTGTGTGAGTGTGTGTGTGTGTGTGAGTGTGAGGTGTGTGTGTGAGTGTGTGAGTGTGTGAGTGTGTGAGTGTGTGAGTGTGTGGTGTGTGAGTGTGTGGGTGTGTGGTGTGTGAGTGTGTGGTGTAGTGAGTGTGTGAGGTGTGTGGGTGTGTGAGTGTGTGGTGTGAGTGTGTGGTGTGTGTGGTGTGTGAGTGTGTGAGTGTGTGAGTGGTGTGGTGTGTGGAGTGTGTGATGTGTGTGGAGTGTGTGGGTGAGTGTGGTGTGTGGTGTGTGAGTGTGTGGTGTGTGGTGTGGTGTGTGGTGTGTGAGTGTGTGGTGTGAGTGTGTGAGTGTGTGAGTGTGTGAGTGTGTGAGTGTGTGGTGTGTGAGTGTGTGGAGTGTGTGGTGTGTGAGTGTGGTGTGTGAGTGTGTGGTGTGTGAGTGTGTGGTGTGTGAGTGTGTGGGTGTGGTGTGGATGTGTGGAGTGTGTGAGTGTGTGGTGTGTGAGTGTGTGAGTGTAGTGTGTGGTGTGAGTGTGTGTGTGGTGTGTGTGTGAGTGTGTGTGTGAGTGTGTGATGTGTGGTGTGAGGTGTGTGGTGTGTGAGTGTGTGAGTGTGTGGGTGTGGTGGGTGTGAGTGTGGTGTGTGGGTGGGTGTGAGTGTGTGGTGTGTGTGTGAGTGTGTGGTGTGGGTGTGTGTGGTGTGTGTGTGTGGTGTGTGGTGTGTGGTGTGTGTGTGGTGTGTGAGTGTGTGAGTGTGTGAGTGTGTGAGTGTGTGGAGTGTGTGTGTGTGTGTGAGTGTGTGAGTGTGTGGTGGTGTGTGTGTGGTGTGGAGTGTGTGGTGTGTGAGTGTGTGGTGTGTGAGTGTGTGTGTGTGGTGTAGTGTGTGAGGTGTGTGAGTGTGTGGTGTGTGGGTGTGTGAGTGTGGAGTGTGTGTGTGTGTGTGTGGGTGTGGTGTGTGGTGTGTGGGTGTGTGGAGTGTGTGGGTGTGAGTGTGTGAGTGTGTGGTGTGTGGTGTGTGAGTGTGTGGTGTGGGTGTGGTGTGTGGTGTGTGGGTGTGTGTGTGGTGTGTGAGTGTGTGGTGTGGTGTGTGTGTGGTGGGTGTGGGTGTGTGTGTGTGAGTGTGTGGTGTGTGGTGTGTGTGTGGTGGGGGGGGGTGGTTGGGGGGGGGGGGTGGGGGTGGTGTGGTGTGGGGGGTGGGTGTGGGGGGGGGGGGGGGGGGTGGGGGGTGTGGGTGTGGGGGGTGGGGGGGGGGTGTGGGGTGGTGGGGGGGGGTGGGGGGGGGGGGGGTGGGGGTGTGGTGGGGGGGGGGGGTGGGGGGTGGGGGGGGGGTGTGGGGTGGGGGGGGGGGGGGGGTGGGGGGGGGGGGGGGGGGGGTGTGGTGTGTGGGTGGTGTGAGTGTGGGTGTGTGGAGTGTGTGAGTGTGTGGTGTGTGTGTGAGTGTGTGAGTGTGTGTGTGGTGTGTGAGTGTGTGAGTGTGGGTGTGAGTGTGTGTGAGTGTGTGTGTGGTGTGTGAGTGTGTGGTGTGTGGGTGGTGTGTGTGTGTGATGTGTGGTGTGTGAGTGTGTGAGTGTGTGAGTGTGTGAGTGTGTGGAGTGTGGTGTGGAGTGTGTGAGTGTGTGAGTGTGTGGTGTGTGGTGTGAGTGTGTGAGTGTGGGTTGTGGTGTGTGAGTGTGTGGTGTGTGGGTGTGAGTGTGTGAGTGTGTGGGGTGTGGTGTGTGGTGTGAGTGTGGTGTGTGTGAGTGTGGTGTGTGGTGGTGTGGTGTGTGGTGTGTGAGTGTGAGTGTGTGAGTGTGTGGTGTGGTGTGGGTGTGTGTGGTGTGTGAGTGTGTGAGTGTGTGGTGTGTGGTGTGTGGGTGTGTGGGTGTGTGGTGTGTGAGTGTGTGAGTGTGTGAGTGTGTGTGAGTGTGTGAGTGTGTGAGTGTGTGTGGTGTGTGAGTGTGTGAGTGTGTGATGTGTGATGTGTGAGGTGTGAGTGTGAGTGTGTGAGTGTGGAGTGTGTGAGTGTGAGTGTGTGTGTGTGGTGTGTGTGGTGGTGTGGTGTGGTGAGTGTGGAGTGTGTGTGTGAGTGTGTGAGTGTGTGGTGTGTGAGTGTGTGGTGTGTAGTGTGTGAGTGTTGTGAGTGTGTGAGTGTGTGAGTGTGTGTGTGAGTGTGGATGTGTGAGTGTGTGGTGTGTGATGTGTGATGTGTGAGTGTGATGTGTGGTGTGTGAGTGTGAGTGTGTGAGTGTGTGGAGTGTGTGGTGTGTGAGTGTGAGTGTGTGTGTGTGTGTGAGTGTGTGGTGTGTGGTGTGTGTGTGTGTTGGTGTGTGGTGTGTGTGTGTGTGAGTGTGTGAGTGTGTAGTGTGTGAGTGTGTGAGTGTGTGAGTGTGTGAGTGTGTGGAGTGTGTGAGTGTGTGAGGTGTGTGAGTGTGTGAGTGTGTGGGTGGTGTGAGTGTGTGAGTGTGTGGGTGTGTGGTGTGTGAGTGTGTGAGTGTGTGAGTGTGTGAGTGTTGAGTGTGTGGTGTGTGTGGGTGTGAGGTGTGGTGTGTGAGTGTGTGTGTGTGATGTGTGAGTGTGTGGTGTGTGAGTGTGTGGAGTGTGTGAGTGTGGTGTGTGGTGTGTGAGTGTGAGTGTGTGAGTGTGTGGGTGTGTGAGTGTGTGGTGTGTGAGTTGTGAGTGTGTGGTGTGTGAGTGTGTGAGTGTGTGAGTGTGTGAGTGTGTGGTGTGTGAGTGTGTGAGTGTGTGGTGTGTGGGTGTGGGTGTGTGAGTGTGTGGTGTGTGAGTGTGTGGTGTGTGAGTGTGAGTGTGTGTGTGTGAGTGTGTGTGTGAGTGTGTGGTGTGTGTGGTGTGTGTGAGTGTGTGGTGTGGTGTGAGTGTGTGAGTGTGTGGTGTGTGAGTGTGTGAGTGTGTGATGTGTGTGTGGTGTGAGTGTGTGAGTGTGAGTGTGTGAGTGTGTGAGTGTGTGAGTGTGTGAGTGTGGTGTGTGAGTGTGTGAGTGTGGTGTGGGGGGGGGGGGGGGGGGGGGGGGGGGGGGGGGTTTTTTTTTTTTTTTTTTTTTTTTTGTGAGTGTGTGGTGTGTGAGTGTGTGAGTGTGTGAGTGTGTGAGTGTGTGAGTGTGTGAGTGTGGAGGTGGTGTGGTGTGTGGTGTGGTGTGTGTGTGAGTGTGTGTGTGTGGTGTGAGTGTGTGGTGTGTGGTGTGTGAGTGTGTGGGTGTGTGAGTGTGTGAGTGTGAGTGTGTGGTGTGTGAGTGTGTGAGTGTGTGAGTGTGTGGTGTGTGAGTGTGGGTGTGTGAGTGTGTGAGTGTGTGTGTGTGAGTGTGGAGTGTGTGATGTGTGTGTGGGTGTGTGAGTGTGTGAGTGTGTGGAGTGTGTGTGAGTGTGTGTGTGTGATGTGGTGTGGTGTGTGAGTGTGTGTGTGTGTGTGGGAGTGTGTGAGTGTGTGGTGTGTGATGTGTGGTGTGTGAGTGTGTGAGTGTGTGAGTGTGTGTGTGAGTGTGTGAGTGTGTGTGTGGTGGTGAGTGTGTGAGTGTGTGGTGTGAGTGTGAGTGTGTGGGTGTGAGTGTGTGTGTGAGTGTGTGGATGTGTGTGTGTGTGTGTGAGTGTGAGTGTGTGGTGGTGAGTGTGTGTGTGTGAGTGTGGTGTGATGTGTGTGAGTGTGTGAGGTGTGAGTGTGTGTAGTGTGATGTGTGTGTGTGAGTGTGATGTGGTGTGATGGTGGTGTGAGTGTGATGGGTGGTGTGAGTGTGAGAGTGTGTGTGTGTGTGTGTGTGTGTGTGTGTGTGTGTGAGTGTGTGAAGTCACTGTGTCCACAAAATATAATAGGATATTATAATAGGGCATTGTAATGGGCGTATTTGATGCAATTGTTTGTATCTCGGCACTTAAACTTGTTTTTTGTACAAATTTCAAATGCTAGTCATTTTAATTTCATTGGTAGTGTTGTAAAAATTGGTATTGAAAGCTAACTAATTACTAACCTAAAATGTGCATTAGGGCAGCAAATAGGGTCAATTACAGCGCATCATTAATCGTCATCTTGAGTGTCATATTAGTTATTTATGTAACAAGTGCAAAAAAAGAGTTTATATTTCACATAATGTGCATTTGTACAATGAGGCCTGCTATAAATCAAATAAAATTTTTATTGCACTAGTGCACTAAACGGTAGATTTTTGAACTAAAAATCATGCAAACGTGTCGTTTTTTGAATGAACGTAGAAAAAAAATGTTTTATTGTAACACTGTTTTAATGAAAATAGTTGTACAAAATTCTGATTATAACACCGAAATAGAAAAGCATTATTGTAATGTACACCAAATAGCAGTAGTTCACTTTGTTTACTATGTTTTATAATATTTTCGTTAGTGCGACCTGAAAATATCTCAAAAATTTAGTTTCAATGGGCTTGGTAGTTTTAAAGCATGAATCGAAAAAAGAATGCTACAGACGAAACGACGACAGATCGGCGGACTTTAATGTCTTACTTCTTCGTACTCCAGGTCATGTCAAAAGCCCCCCTCTATTTTTTCTGAAATTTTCAACACACCTATGCTTTTGAATAATCATACGCGTCGAAAGTAAAGAGAGTCAGCCGACACGAAAAATTTTCCTATCTTAGATAATACTAAGTGTGAAACAATGACATCCTGTATGTAATTGATGTGATAAATGTGCTGATGTTGGTTATTTATGACAGCGTCAGTCGGAGCTAACAAATGTAGCTTACTTTCACTAATACTTACATACCTAGTCGAATTTTAACGTATATTACAGTAATGCATAATAGATATTTAAGTTTACATTTTAACACACCCTAATCAAAAACAATAGTTACAACCAATTAAAAATATTCATTTACGGTACTGTCCCTCTTAATTAACAGAAAGAAATGTTTTTATTTACTATCTTAAATGTTGAGGATAACAAATAATATGTTTATTCAATATTGTATCATACATGTCCCCCACCTAAACATATAAAAACGCTTGTCATAACTAAAGTTTTGAGCATAGTTTCAAAAATCTCTGCCAAAATTTCTAGGACGTATTCTGTATGTGAAATAAAGCTAATTTTGTCAAATGAACGTATGGTCCAAAGGCCACCATTTACCCACACTCTACACGAGTCATACATTGATGCTCGCGATACTCAATTATTCGATACAATGGCGGAGATACGGCTAGGTGAAAAGGTTTTTCAGGTTGAACTTCTACGCCACTCGATGTACCTGAATTTTTTTTCCATTTCTATTTGTCAACTCAATATACACGAATAAGGTCACTTGCGATATTGTGATTTCACGGCTCGTTTCTAAAATAAACAATATTTAATTTCATGTACTTCATAGCGTACGCCACAGTTTACTTTTTCGATCTGAAAATCTGTGAAGATGAGGAAAACATGAAGACAAGCAAAATCCCAAATAGGATTTTTCTTTAACATTATTATTAAATATTATTATACATAATTGATTATCACACCTCATTTTACGTTTTCTTTTTATCTTCAACATCCTGTATCTTTGAAACGAAGCGATTTAAAGAAAAAACTTATTTGGAATTTTTTTTTGCCTTCATGAAATGGAAACAAAATTCGAGTACATCCAGTGGCATCGAATAATTGAGTATCGCGAGCATCGTAGACTCGTGTAGAGTGTGGGTAATGTACATAATATCAGATTATCACCGTATACTTCCTGAGAAATCGAAAGAACACGTCCTTTTTTTCGAAACTTCAACACTAAGCATATCGAAAATGGTGACCTTTGGACCATATGTTTATCTGACAAAATTAGCTTAATTTCACACACACAATACGTCCTAGGAATTTTGGTAGATATTTTTGAAACACCGTGTGTAATAAAACTAACCACTAGGAACTCACATCATAAAGCTCGGGCCTTTAGGATGTGAGCCCTTCAAGTTTAATATTTTCTGGCAGTGATAGTAGATATGCTATACATTATACAAGTTGTACATACTAATTCAGATACTTCTATTCCGGTTTAACAGGAAATAACATCAACATTATTATTTTAAATGAAACACCCCATATATCTTTTGGATTACCTAATGTTCTTTAGGAGTCCAGTGATATAGGGTACAGTACTTATTTTTAGTAAATGCCTCTATATTAAGTAAAATGGCCTAGGACAGCTAAACGCGCCCAGATAGACTCATCCAACCAGGCTCGGCAAACTGGGCGCCAGCTAACTTGAGTGCGTGGAAAACTATGCGTTTAGTATACTGGGCTAGCCGGTCAACTCAACGCGAGAACAGTTGAACGCGATGAATTGAAGTTCAAAACTACTAGCAGCTGTCTAACTTGTATTATTGCAACAACAATTATTCAGTTATTTTATATACAGGTACTTAAATGATTTGATAGTTTAATAATACGTATAACTAATCAATGAGGTTTTACAACGTAAGTTTAGATAAATTTAACTAAAATATAAGCAGCGGTGATAATCCTTTGCTTGCAATTTATTTTTTCTGTATGAACTATTCAAGCTCACAAGCTTTTCACTCTAATTTTATGAGGAGGTGGATTTCATATACTAGTTATTTATCGTCAAGCTTAAAGCAAACACTCCTAAAATGGCTCAACAAGTTATGTCCCAACGTGGAAAATAAAAATTTATTCATAATGGGTACGAGCCATGGGATTTTGGAGATGAGAAGAAAAAGTAACGGTTGCAAAGGGAGAAGTTCTTCAAATAATAAATATTCGTACACATGATAGCTTGGCATTATACACAGGAATTAATCAAATCGTCACGCAGATCAAATTGCGAACAATAGAAAAGTTCACGTCAGAAGTTATTAATGAGTGCACAATTCATCTGTGTCCAGTACCAATAGATACGTACTTATATCTAATATAAAAAGCATAATCAGCTTCGATATGGTGTATGTATGTAGTTTACAATAAATATTTTCCTTTAAAAATTATCATTAATTTTATTAAATACATAAATAAAAAAGTTTACCTACGACCTGTAAGTTAAAATCCTACTCGAGGTAAACTTTTATTTATATATTTAATAAAATGAATTATAATTTTTAATGACATATTTACTTGTGACCTTATTCGTTCATAACAAAAGCTTATAATAATATTTGTCTTTTGTTACTGGGCCGTTTTCCAAAGTTGTGTTCAATTTGTTTTTTCAAATATATTTTTCACTGTTCGGGAATTTCAGTTTCAAGACTGCTTATAATATTTAATCTATTAAAAATTCATATTTCATATTTTATAAGTTTGTTGAAAGTAGTTAAAACGTTTCTTTTTACTGACGACGATAGCCTACATTTAACGTATAATGCTTGTAAAAATCTGTAACTTAATACACGATTTTTTTACTCAAAAGGTAGATATTTCTAATAATAGTATTGTTCAACGAAATACCTTCAAGTTTTTAAAAAGTAAAAAATTCAGCACCTTCAAATATTAAATCTTAATATTATATTAGAAATATATTAAATTAAATAATTAAATGAAAGTAATACTCATGAAAGATTGTATCAATTGTACGCCTTTTTCTTACGTTTGTTTAGTAGGATCTAATAAGGGTCAACTCTTGGATAATACCAAACTGATAATAAAAAAGTAACGGTTGTTGTTTTTTGATAAGCAATGAGGTGAATCTACGAAAAAAACGAGTGTTGTCTTACGTTATTTTAAATAATTATATAATGAAAAGTAACTGTTGTTTGGTGCATGCTGTTAATTATGCAGAAACACATCATTAGCATGATCGCTTGTGGCAAGGACGTTAAAATTAACAAACACTTGGAATTGAATAATTTTCAAAACAAAACAAGGAATTTAACAAATTGGTTACGATAAATTATTTAGCTGTCTAGTTAAGTAATGGAAAGAATAATTAGTAAAAGTACTTTTAGTTGAGAGCCAATTTCATCAACGGATCTTTATTATCGATATGCCTCACACCGTCACCTCACCAAGCGAAGTGTGAGGTCTGCTAAATTTTTATATCTTATTTATTATTTATTCGTTTAACAGTGTCAGGGTTTTTCTTGATGACAAAGATTACTGATTTGAACGATTGGAGCGGTTATAGTTCTAATCAAAGTTATACCACGTTATACCGACCACTTCAAAGCATCACCGCCACCCACATATGTAGGTAACAAAACAAAATCAAAGAAGCTTTTGCCTTCCGTTAATAGGTACAACTTTATCCGACAAAGGAAGTCGATTAATGGAAATAAAAGATTTTGACCACCTATAAGTTGCGCCCTATAATCTACTTAGATTTGGTGTTAATGTCACATATTACTCATAGGATATTGAGTAACATTTAATCAGATACTCAGTCTTATATTACCTGTAAATTATTACAGTAAGAATCTACCTGAATTAACTTGCTTTTCGTCAACAACAACTTTAAATAAATAAATATTTTTGCAATAGCAATAGCTAAAGTATATAATATTTCATCGAAATATCACTATTTCCGTTTTTGAAAGCGAAAGTGGTCCACTTAACCTTATTTTGATTCCTGCCGTTATGCAATCGAACTTAATACACGAAAACAGCGTAATTATATCAAACACAGAATATGTTTACTATTATACTCACATTGAACTACAGTAATAATTACACACCCCCTCCAGGCCCCCTTTAGTGTAAAAATGATTTTAATACTGTTTTAGAGGGTTAATACTATTGCTAATTTCGAACTACAGTGGCCGCATATCTATAAGATGTGGCAAGTTTCCCTACATAACATTGGAAAATACCTTATGTGAACCTTCTCCCCATTTCAACCTACACAAAAAAAATGGCACCAATCGATAGATAATTAAAATCTACTTCAGGTGACACAAAAAATGAGTTTCTTGGCCTTCTTTTGCTGTTGTAAAATTTAAACTAAACAAAGTGTTTGAACGTGATAATTAACATACAGGCAAGCGTGTCCATTATGTGCATTATGTTCATCAGCTGGTAAAGCTCTCACTGGTAATAAATTTATACTTCCATTAACTGCCACAGTTTTTATTGAGAATTTTAAAGCAATACTATTAAATATAGGGCACTTTTAGACACCGTATCATAATCGAATTGTATTACCCCTAATTTATTGAAAATATTTAATTTATATAACAGTAATAACCCAACACCTTCCGCCATTTTGTTTTTTTGTGACGTCACCCTTGGGACACCTTTGGTCGCTTTTTTTTTTATATATGCCCACGTGGGGATCGTATTTTTTTCACCTGAGAATAACAAGATTTTATTTATTCTGTTATTAATATTTATTAGGGCCCGTTTTTCAAAGGAGATTGCATAATTGTTATTAAAATTATTATTACATTTCTTTTAATCCGATCTACAGATTGTGACCTAATTTATTTATACCTTGGGGGTTGCATTATAATAGGGGTCCTAGTCTTTCAAAACGGGAATCTGTTCGCGGCCTTCGCCCCTGTCATAAAAATTATATTCTAATAATGGGTAAGAACTAATAGATAAGACATGTAGAGATGACAAGTGTTTTCATAATAAAAAGATGATACTTAATCTGTGTTTATTATTATTAATATTTATTAGGGTTAGTTTGATTTTTATCGAGGATATAAAGACCTAGTCCTTAAACGATTATGTTCTATGCAACCTTTAATACTGTATTTAAGCGCTAGCTCAAATGTTTTCAATATCTGAATAACGACCTCGAAATAGTACCCTTCAACATTGTATGTATATATATATATATATATATATATATATATATGAGTAATTAAGTTACATAATTAGTGTGCTTTAAACGATTTTCTACCTTGAGAACGTTAAATTATATGCACAAGGTTTAAGCAGATATAAATAAAATGCATTAATAGGATAAATGGTTACACATATGCATTATAGGCTGTTCTACGTTTCACTGCGTGCTCCTTTTAATAGTGTTATTAATTAAAAGTAAATATTGAAGGTTAAGAGTTAAAATTATGTGTACAAGGAGTAAGCAGAAAATAAATGCGTTAAATGGTTACACATATGTATTATAGACTGTTTTACGCTTCATTGTGTGTTTTAGTTTAGTTTAGGGATGGCTTTTGTAAAATCAATTGCATTACTTTTAGTACCCAGATTAAATTGCCTAAAATTGATTATTGATATGGAATATCATACTTTTTATGATATATATATATATATATATATATATATACGCTAGAATTTCATAGGTCTTCAAATAAAAAAAAAGAAATTGAAACTTTCACGAAAATAAATTAATTGTTAATACGAATGAGAGCGACTTTATCAAAACCTTGGCAAACGGACAGCTTAATCCCACTGATAGGCATGTATACCATCTGTATGAAAAATGGAGATAAGCTTTTTTCATTATTTTATTAATATTATTATACAGGGTATAAAATAAGTTACTATAAGAAATTTCCAGATATATTTCGAAGCTTTAAATAGTAGAAAAAAATAATGGTGTCATGCATACCGAGAAAATTGCGTAACAACGGATCACAATACTAATAACTTGGTAGAGGCTTCAATTAGAATGTTAAAGAACTGGAATTTGGAAAATTTTTTATTCAATCAAGAGATCTAACTGTTAAAAAGATCTCTGAAGAGTTATTTCAAGTAGACAGTTCTAAAGATCCAAACGCTTTGTATAATGCAAGTACAATGACTTGTTTATGTGATTGTCCAGCAGGTACTGGTGGTGCTTTTAGTAAACACCTTTGTGCAATACATATACAATTTGAAAAAGGACTGAACACTGCACCTCGTTTATCATTTCAAGATAGAGTAATGTTGGCCAGAATTTCAATGGGAAGCAACATCGATGAACATTTTTTTATGGATATGTCTAATAAGGAAAACATGGAAAACGAAGTTCTTAGTGTGAATCATCTACAGAAACTGAAATACACCTCTTACAGTGAAACTGCAAAATTATACCCGGCTTGATAAAATTTCCGATTTTAGTGCTAGCTCAATCTTAGGGGATGGACCCAGTTCTCGATAAAATCGCTGGATTAACTTACCTCAAAAAAACCGGATACGCCACTCTCTTTGTAAATATTATTTGGATACCTACTCTGGTAAAGGGAGAAGTCCAGAGTCGGCCTTAGGTTCCTACTCCTAACAAAAAAAAAGAAAGAAAGGTTAGGTAAAACCACGGGACACTCGCCCAATCACAAACTAGTCTCTACGCCAACATAACCCAAAGAAAAAGTTCATTAATAGCAATTTTTTTTAAATCAAGCAACTTAAGCGATTAAGCGTGTTAAAGAACACAATTTCTAGACTGAACTTTGGAACAACACTAAAACTTAATAACAAAGGAAAAAAAATTAATAGCACTCTCGTCTTTTAATGAACTCCCTGTATATTTGTAAGTTTAATTGTGTGGCAACTACGTTTTGTCTTTCTCTTATCTACAACCTTAGTATTGAAACGATTCACCTCAACGTGGTCAAATTTAGTATCGTAAATTCTTTTGTGCTAAAACCTATATAAATGTTACAAGTAAAATAAAATATCGATACCAACAAAGCGTTTGTTAAAATTTATCAATTAAATTATTAAGTTATTTATCAATTAAAGCGAGTTATCATAGCTGCGGGCAATCCGCATAAAGGCAAAAATTTAATGAACTGACGTTAGATATCAAACAGGTCGCTTTAGATCACCTTTATCTAGCGATCGCAAAAAAAAAGATCTTACACAAATCGATTCTTTTCTTATCTTACATTATATACCATAGCGTAATAACCCCTCTTAACAATTGTAGCAACATGTAATTAATAAAGCATTGAATATAAAAAAGCTTGTAAAAGTTAATTTTAGCGGCGGTGTAAAGCACAAAAAAAACAGTTATTAGCATCACTTATCTGCGTTAAATGGTGATAAACCCTCGTGACATAGACGCACCAGGTGTATCGCAAAAGATTAGAGTTGAAAATTATGTCTTAGCGGCCACTGTCCTTGACGTTGCAGATATAGAAACAATGAAACGGCGCAGAAATTTTAATTTATTTAATTATTTAATGAATACACTGTAATCACCCAGAAACCAAAAATAAGGGCGCAGGCGCAGGTCCTAATAGGAAGGCCAATAAGAGTAGAAACCAAATAAAAGAACCCTACAAGCATTAGAATATTGTAAGTGATATTAATGAAAAAGAATTACTATTCATACGTTCTTGGATATGGCGATTTACCAAGCAATCCCTTTAAAAGGAAAAAAGTGACGGACGTTTATGCAATTATGTAGTCATCCATATCACTTTTATTTGTTTAATTATTGTTTGATCCGGTAGTTTCCATTATTAAAAATATTACAATAATAAACTGGTATAATTGCACGAATAACCAAAGAACGGTTCGACTTCGAGGTGCGGCGTGTATTAAATTCGAATAGCAAGTGCCCACGATAAGAAACAGGTATCGTATGTTAAACATAATGCATTGTTTGGATGGAGTTGAAATTTAAATTAAGGCTGCGTTTACACTGTGAAGGAATATCCCCCTCTACATCGATAGGAGGAAAACTTCCGACGACCAACTACAACAAAAGAAAATAGGAAGGTTGTGGATTAGTAATAAGCCAGGTTATCGTGGAAGAAACAGTAGAAAAGTTTGAGAGGAAAAAAAATTAATCATAATCCTCTGGCTCGATATACGGCTTTAAATGTTGTACATGCCAAATTCCCGCATTCTTTCCTTTTTCGTCCTCTACCTCATAGCACAGATAACCTTGCTTGCGTCTAATTCGAAAGGGACCTAAGTATCGTGGTGCGAGTTTAACAGAGTCCTACTGCATAGGTGACATGACGACGTCGTAGATTATAATAATGTTTGCCTCGTTCATGAACTAATTAAAGTTTTTCAACTACACCAGCGTACGACTCCTGAAGATGATCTCTATGCGTTTCCACAGACAATTTGGGATCTGAGGGATCGATACTAAGGTCAAAATACAGTGTTCCTTGCCAAAGTTAACTTGGTAAGGAGTAAGTCCGGTGGTTTTGTGTTTAGCCGTGCGAATAGCACATGCGATAGCTTGCAGATTAACGTCCCACAAACGATGGTTGTCTTTGATGTAAGTCGAAATGAGTTGTTTGACTACTCTATTAACCTGTTCGGCTGGATCAGCACGCGGATTATACAGTAACGTAAAAAGAATCTTAACTCGGTATTGTTCGCAGAGATTCGCGAACAAACGACTTTTCATTTGAACTCCGTTATCACAAGTGAGGAATTGCGGAACACCGAACAAAAGAAAAACAGATTCTTCCACACATTTGCACATGGTTTTAGCATTAGCAGTGCGAATGGGAAAGAGCAAGACAAACTTACTAAAGTAATCGCTCACAACTAAAATATGAGTGTAACCTTGACTAGATCGAGGTAAAGGTCCGATGAAATCTAGGCTGATCATTGGTCATGGTTCGTAAACTTCTGGGCGGGATCCCATCAAACCAGCAGGCTTCGATTGTTCGGGTTTATGTTGAGCGCAAGCGCTATATCGCGAAATATATTTCTTAACATCCGATAGCATTTTAGGCCAATAGAAGCGCTGATAAATACGCCAATAGGTTTTGTAGGACCCTAAATGGCCGGAAGTGACATTGTCGTGATGGTCTTTCAGAACGACTCGGCGAAAATCTTTTGGTACGATCAGTTTCCAATTTTCATGGTTTTGGGAAGTAACGCGAGAGAGAATATGCTTATACAGTAACCTTTCCTTGACTAATCAACCAGGATATTTGTACGGAGATAATTCTAAGCGTTGAAACATATGTAGATACCAATTATCAGGGGTGTTTCGAAAATCATTCACATTGACGAAGGTTGAAGTATCAGCGAGATCGGCTATAACTGGGACTGAGCGAGACAGCATATCGGGAACGAGATGTTCTTTTCCCTTACAATGAATTAAGGTAAAGTTGTAAGGCTGAAGTCTCTAATCCCAACGAGCTAAGCGTCCTTGTGGATCTTTCAACGAGTGAAGCCACAGCAGCGACTGATGATCCATAACCACGGTAAAGTGTACCCCCTCTAAATAGTGTCACAGTTGTTCCACACTCCAAATGACCACTAAGCATTCGCGCTCGGTAGTACTGTAGTTCCTCTCTTGGCGAGTTAAGGAACGCGAAAGATAACAGACAACGCGTTCACCATCGTTAAATGTTTGCGTCAACACAGCGCCCAACCCATAAGCTGAAGCGTCGGCTTGTAAGACAAATGATTTCGTAAAGTCAGGATAGTGCAAAACGGGTGCCGTAACCAACGGTTCTTTGAGGCGTCGAAAAGAGTCATCGCATTAGGAAGTCCATTCAAATTTGACAGATTTTCGCAATAAACGTGTAAGAGGTGATACTACAGTAGGAAAGTCAGGAATGAAGCGTCGGTACCAACTACAAGTTCCTAATAAGCGACGAACTTCCTTGACATTGGAAGGTGCCAAGATGTTCAGAATAGCCTGCACCTTAAAAGGATCTGGGTGCAGTCCAAAAGAGTCAACGACATAACCTAAATATTTTAGTTCAGGTCGGCAAAGGTACACTTGTTTCGGTTAACCACGATACCTGGGGCGTGCAATCGGTCGAAAACAGTGGAAAGGACTTGAAGGTGGTCCTCAAAATCTTTTAACACGATAACCACATCGTCGAAATATAATAGGGCCCAAGATGTTGTCGATAATGCGCTGCCATGTCGCCGGTGCAATAGTTAAGCCAAAAGGCATGCGTCGAAACAATCCGCGTCCCGGTACAGTAAAAGCTGTATACGCACGAGAAGATTCAGCAACCCCTACCTTCCAGTACGCAAATATATAATAGTAATAATAATAGTAATAGGTAGTAATATATGGAAGAGGATAAGCGTCTTTGACAGTTACAGAATTTAGTTTGCGGTAGTCCACGTAAAAACGTGGTACCATCTTTCTTTGGAACAAGGCAGACTGGTGAAGTCCATGCACTTTGTGACGGTTCAATAATTCCTTGAGCGAGCATGTTATCGATTTCAGCATTGATAAGTTGTTGTTTGGAAGGACTAACCGCATAGTATCTCTGTTTAATACGTTGAACGTCCGGTGGTACGACGATCTTGTGTTCGCCAACTGCAGTGACGCCCAGGGTTTAACCCATGGTTGCGAATTTATTGCCCAATAGTGTATCTAGTTGTTGTTGTTGCAAGGGAGAAAGAACAGAACGATCACTAACTCCTGCTACGTATGTAGGGACAGGTTCAGAAGCAAAATGCCAAACATCATCTGTAATATTTGGGATAATGCCCATTCGGTCCCAAAAATCTATACCCAAAATAAAATCTTGCGTTAATTCAGGCATGACCGACTATTATAGTTTTATGTTTAAGATTGATAGAGTACTGATATACCCCAGTACTGAACTGTCAACACCCTTAGCGGCAGTGTAACAAGTCGTTTCACTGACAAATAGTAAATTTAATTTTTGTAATAATTGACACACATCCTACAGAAAATGACATTGCCAACTTCGAAGCAAATTTGTCGAAGATCATCAATATATTAGGATGGTCTATAAAAAATGACGTTTTTGTATGACAAACTTTATTCAATGATAAAATAACAGATGAAAACTTTTACTCGCTAAAATATAAACCATTGTAAAGCAATATCTTTCGCCATCTTTCTGCAAGATCTTCAATTCCACGACGGTACCATGTAGCATCTTTGGAATTAAAGAATTTTCGGAATGCAGCTTCAACTTCCTCAACACTTGTAAAATACTGTCCACGAAGGAAGTGCGCCATCGATCGGAATAAGTGATACTCGGAAGGCGTAAGGTCCGGGCTATAAGCTGGATGAGGAAGAAGCTACAAATTCAATTCCCTAATTTTTCGTTGAGCTTCAGCTGCAGTATGAGGTCTGGCGTTGTCTTGTTGCAGAATTGCCCGTCGTCTGTTCACCAATCTAGGGTACCTCCGACTTAGAGCATCAAGCATCCTACCCAACTGTTGACTGTAAAGGTTAGCATCAATCGTCTGTCCAACTCAAAGTGAATAACCCCTTCAAAATTCCATCATACACAAAGCATAACCTTCCTTTGAAACCTTTCTCGTTTGGGAACCGGCAATGCAGGCAGGTTTCCCAACAATGATCCACTGATTTTCTGTGCTAGGATTATTGAAGTACATCTACTTTTCATCACAAGTAACGATCCGTTTAAAGAAACGTTCATCCCAAGGATTGGAAAGCAGTTGATCACAAACCTGAACTTCTTTGGAATGCCCAAGTTCTGCAGACAACTTACAGGTGCTTGTCGATTTGCTTCAACGACATCTCGAAGTTCAGCGTTACGTAACAACGATTCGGGCCGACCAGAACCTTGTTTCCTCTTGACACTTATATCTCCGTCTGTAAAACGTTTTGTTTCCAGTAATGACGCAACAGTATCAAAATTTCGTATTTTTCGTCGGCTATTTTGACGTTTATTGCTAGTTAGAAACAAAAGAAGAAAATTAGACGGAGCCATTCGCATGCTTGATTCGCTTTTAACACTGCATAGCATTAACATATAAAATGTTTTCTAGATTGGAGCAGAAGGGCTCAATAAGAAACGACATTTTTTATGGGCCACCCTAATAGCTAAAGACGTAGGCGTTAATGGTAATTTGCTAAAAAGATTTAATAGTATTGCAGACAATTTTACAACGACAACTAATTTAAATGACTTTTTTATTTAAATGTACAAATAATAATGATACAGTTCATCGCGGCAAGAAGATAAAAGCTCAACCAACGGCAATTGCACGTCGTCAAAGTAAGTAAAAAGGCGTAAACTGTCTACAAACAGGTAAACATGCAGGAAATTTGAAATGCGTATCCAAAAAGAGGAAAAGATGCCTTATTGAAAATGTGATGGCAAATAAACCAAATGTAAAGTGTCACACTTAACTGCAGGTGCAATCAATATTTATTTTATTATTATGATATTGAGAATAAAACGTTTATTTTAAAACATTGTTTTGTATATTAGCCTTATCCCTGTGTTTTAAGACTTACCGTTTTTATTTTATTTAAATTCATAATGAAAATGAAAACTTAATAAATAAAAATGAAAATTAGGGAACGGGCGTAAGAAAAGGGCTATGGATCTCAAATGAATTTGGGATTGATAAATAGATGCCGTGTATATCTTGATATATATATATATATATATATATATATATATATATATATATATATATATATATATATATAATTAAGATAGTGTACGGAACTTTCCGTACCATATCCGAATTTCTGATCCCGGTCATTAATTCGTATAGGATACGTAATTTAGCGTTCCGCCCACTGGTATATTTTGATACTGTTTAAAATTTAGAAGGCTCAAAAAAACAATAATTGAATTGTAATATAAACAAAGTAATTTTGAAATACTTAAATTTTTTAGGAAAACCCTAGATTAAATAACTGTGGTATGTAATTAAAAATTATTATTAATTTTATTAAATACATAAATAAAAAGCTTACCTCGAGTAGGATTTGAACCTACAACCTGTACTTTGCTAGAGTACCGCACTACCCAACTGTGCTATCGAGATACAAGCCCCAATCTATGTAAATATTGTCTTTATGTATATATGTAGCATTACTTACATAATGGAATGTGAGCCTACAATATCGCAAGTATTCACACATACCGAGGCAACTTGACAAATATTAAATTATTATAAGTTTTGTTCAAAACTAAATATGTAATCAAAAATTACTATTCATTTCATTAAATACATAAATAAAAAGTTTACCTCGAGTAGTATTTGAACCTACGACCTGTAATTTGCTAGAGTACCGCGCTAACCAACTGCGCCATCGAGATTCAAGCCCCAATCGATGAAAATTTTGTCTTTATGTATATACAACTGACGTAAATTCTAAATATAATGAGGTTACAAAAAACTAATAATAATAAAAATCAATAATAATATTTAATTGCATATTTACGTTTGTAACAGGGTGCCACTAGCGCCCTCTATGAGCAGTCACAAAATAAGTTATAAATTCGTATTTCTCATATCACAAAACCTAAAACTACCCAATTTTATCTTCATGCTGTTAAAACTTATTAAGTTATTGAGAAATTTTAAAATAAAATTTTCCCTTTGAACACCCTGTATCTCCGAAACCAGCAACATTTTATAAGGCATGTTGGGGTTAATCGTCATATTTTGGTGTTTACTATCTGTAGTTCTTAATGACTCACCCTGTATAAAACATACACGTGCGTATACGTAAGTTTCTGTACGACTTTAACCCCCCTATATAGTTAAGACAGGTTATACATAACATATAGCAAAAGACCGATATCTTCTTCAATTCACACGTGTATATCCTGCGTTTATCTCACTAAGAGGATTGGCACTTCCGTTCAAATTCAAATCCTACCAAATTTCTCCACGGAAACGACACTGCGGCTCCTTCGTGTACAAAAAAAAACACCAATCGAGACGTTCCCATTTTATACGCGTAGCAATAAATACGATGATTTTCCCTACACTTAACGATGTTTTTTGTCATGATCTTAAACTCGATAACATCATTTACATTAGACTCCATCGATAACATCGATCTAATACTTTAAAATTGTAAAAGTCTCAATCAATGCATTCGAAAACAGTGAAGGTCGACATGACAGTTTCACGTGAAAAATAGCAAATCTACACCAAAGCATCGTTTGAATTACAAACATTCACCCTAAATTATAATTTGAATCCAAAAATTTTGGCACTAGCGCAAAATAAAACCTTCCTTAATCTATTCTCATCCTTATTCTTCCTTCTCGCCCTCACTGTCGTCCTATCGGATTGAAAGTCCCAAACTAAAAAATAAGATGGCTGTGGTTTCTAGGGTAATAAATTCCGGACGTAAAATCCTGCCCCATTCGGATGTCCGGGAGGGCAGAGTCCAAGCGACCTCGGTCATCGAAAGTATCAACTTTCTGATTCACTACTGTAACATCCGCGGTATCAGGTCTAATCTTAATGCTATTCACCAACATCTTGAACAATTACAACCTGATATTTTGTTTCTATCTGAAACACAAGTCTCCTCTGAAAGCTCCGAGTCACCCGACTTGCAATTTCCTCAATACCACCTTCACTCTAACTTTCGATATAAAGGAGACGTATGTGCCTACATCAAGGACAGAATTGCTTGCAAGAGGGTTTCTTCCTTAGAAAATAAAATTTTTTACGTGATTTGGTTTAAACATTCTGGTCCTAATTTTGTGAAATTCTACTGTTGCATTTATAGGTCTCCTAATGACAGTAACTTTCAAGACTTCTTCGATTACCTTAGTATGAAAGTTGACTATATATCCTGTCTCAGTTTCCATCTTGCGATATCTCACTTGTAGGCGATTTCAATGTTCATAACTCTAATTGGCTTCAGTTTTCATCTACTACACATTCTGCTGGTCATAGTGCAGAAACATTTGCTATTTCATGTGATCTCACACAAATAATTTCTGAACCCACAAAAATCTCTGATAACCCTAACCATACTCCATATCTTCTAGATCTCTTTCTTACATCAAACCCTCTTGTTTATAAAACTTCCATTCTTTCGCCTTTAGGTCTTCCCGACCATTGCCTAATAGAAATCATTTCTACTGTACCTAATTCCACTGTTGTTCGCAAAACCGATAGAACCTTGTGGTCTTTTAAGTCAGCTCGATGGAGTGATTTACGGGATTTCTTTGCAACCTTTACATGGCGTGAATATTCTTTTAAGTCGTCCTCTTCTTCGGACATGGCTCTTTCTGTATCTGAAGTCATCCTCATGAGAATGGAGTTATACATTCCCAAAAAACAGTACCGTATAGGTCATTCACGTTCCCAACCCTAGTTCAATAAGGCTTGTGCTGATGCAATATCTAAATATTACATTAAATGGAAATCTAAGTCATACAGAATACGTTGGTGCTAGAGATATCTGCAAAAGTGACATCACTAAAACTAAAAAGTTGTTCGAACAAAGAAAATGCAATGAACTAGCTACATCTCCTTTAGGCAGTCGTAAATTTTGGTCTTTAGCTAAAGCCATTAGTAAAAACTTTGGAACATCTTCATTTCCCCCCCTGACATCTATTGACGGATCGGTAGTTGCTGATTCTGTAGACAAAGCCAATGTTTTTGTGGATTTGTTTGCATCAAACTCGTGTCTGAATGATTCTGGAAAAGATGTGCCCCTAGCCAACTCTTCTTCATACGCTATCAAACCAATTCATTTTCGGTACAAGCTCTTGGAATCGATCATCAGTAGACTTGATCTCAATAAGGCGACTGGCCCAGACGGTATCCCAGCTATTGTCTTAAAGAAATGTTCCCCGAACCAGTCCTATCTAAGCTCTATACGATCTCTATGTCTTCTGGGTAATTCCCTTCATTATGGGAGTTAGCATATGTTCAACCTATTCCCAAAAAAGGCGATAAGGCCGATCCCTCAAACTATCGACCAATTGCCATCACTTTCATTTTGTCTAAAATCATGGAAAAATCCTTCAACCAGCAACTGCTCACGTTCCTTGAAACTTAGTGACCACCAATATGGGTTTAGACAAAGTCGTTCAACAGGTGATCTTCTTTCATATGTGACCCAAGTTTGGAACAATACAGTAGAGCAGTCCGGTAAAACAGTTGTAGTCGCTTTAGATGTCGCAAAGGCATTTGACCAAGTTTGCCATAAGTGTTTACTTGCCAAACTCACCTCGTTTGGGTTAAATGATACGCTCATCAACTAGGTTTCTAGTTTCCTTGATAAAAGACGAATACGTGTCGTAGTTGATGGCTTTTTCTCAAAAGAAGTTAGCACTAACGCAGGTGTACCACAGGGATCCGTTATAGCGCCTCCACTTTTTCTGCTGTACATAAATGACCTTATTTCTTCAACAACTAACCCCATTCATTGCTTTGCTGACGATAGCACTCTTCAATGTAGTTCATTTCAGTCTACTCTTAGTGATAATCCACCTTCTATGTCAAATCAGGAAATTAAAGCTGAAATGGCAAATTCAATCAACAAAGACATTCAACGTATTCTCGAATGGGGAAGCAATAATCTAGTTAAATTTAATGCTAACAAAACTCAGTGTTGCCTTGTGTCCGCCAAAAAATATCGATCATTTCCTATTGTAAGTATGAATGGCTCAGTTCTTAAGTTTTCAGACTCTATTACTCTGTTGGGTATGACTGTATCTCCAAATCTTTCATGGGTTGACCATCTTCTGTCAGCTACCAAAATAGCTGCTTGTAAAATAGGCTTTTTGTACAGATCTAACCAGTACTTTACCTCTCGACAACTCCTTCTGCTGTATAAGGCCCAAATTCGGCCTCATCTGGAATATAATTCTCACCTCTGGGTTAGTGCTCCCCATTACTCTCTCGATATCGTTGATCGTATTCAAAAGAGAGCGATTAGGCTTATAAATGACCCGTCCTTAACTTCTCACATACAGTCCCTTGAGCATAGAAGGATGGTTTCAGTTCTTTCTTTGTATTATCGTTATTACAACGGCTATTGTGCTGCTGAATTATATTCTTTGATACCATATCGGGCTATCTTTGCCAGAAACACTCGCTTCGCTCATTCACATCATCAGTATGCAGTACAAATCTCCACTTGTACCAAACGGGCGCAATTCACATTTTTCTGCACGGCTTCTAAACTCTGGAATGATCTCCCTAGTTCCTGTTTTCCTCTCACTTATGATATGAGAAAATTTAAGGTAGCTGTTCATATGCATCTATTGGCAATTCATTATCCCTCTATCCATCCTCCTAAGTGTTCCTGGGTGCTTTAGCACGATAGGCCAAATTTAGCCTGTTCAGGTACTCAATCATAAAAAAAATGGCACACCCTATATTTTTTTAATGCATTGTCTTCGTCTATTAGTCGGCTTTCATTTCTGTTAAATATGTTCTATACTTATCTCTAATAGTTTCGGAGATATTTAAGTTTGTTCAATTTTTTTCGTTGGTAACACTGAAGAAGAGTAACATTAGTCGGTCAAAGCAAGCTATGAATACATAAGAAACTAAAAAACATATTAACTGAAATACAAACACTTAAAATTATAATAAATGTTCAATGTGACCACCATTTTGTTGCTGTCAAACATGAAGTCTTTGAATAAACGACAAATTTACTTTTCGTAACGTGGAAACATTCATATTTTGAATGGCGTCTCTAATTCTTGCCTTCATATCATCTACAGTCGTTGGAGGTGTCTGATAGACTTTTTCTTTAATCCAGCCCCAAAGAAAAGTCCAGCTTTGTCAAGTCAGGTGATCTTGCAGACCAGGAGATCGACCCTCCTCTTCCAATCCATTTGTTTTGAAACTGGATATTTAAATAATTTCTAACGTTTCTGCTAAAATGCGGAGGAGCGTCATCTAATAATAAAAGTTTCAAATTCGTTGCGCAAGAAGTTTAAAAATGAATCTCTATTGACCGTCCTATAATTCTTTCCCCAATAATTCCGGCCCAAACATTAAGTGACCAGTGGTGTTGATGATCAACAGGAATTATAAATCTGGGATTCTCACTATCGTAATAATGGAAATTATGTCTATTAACGTATCCATTTTTGTGTAAAGTAGCTTCATCAGTAAATAAGATCGTGCTAAAATAGTTGGGTTTTTCTAAATTTTTATTTATGGCCCAATTGCAAAAGTTTGATCTATTAACGAAGTCATCCTCGTCTAATTCTTGTGCAAGTTGGACATGGTATGGATGATATTTATATTTTTTTATGATTCTATTAACTGATGTTTTTGAAACTCCAACTTCTAATTCCAATTGTCGGCAAGAAACATGAGGATTTTCAATCACGGATTGAAGAACTAAATGTTCATTACCTTCGTTAATTGAGGTTCTTTGTCGTTCTAAATTGTTTTCGTAATGAATACTGCCTGTTTGCTCGAAACGCTCTGTCAATCTTGCAAATTCTAAAACTTGCGGGTGTCGTGCATTTGGAAATTATTGCTTATAAATTCGATGAGCTAAAAGACAATTTTTATCGCTTTCACCAAGGACGTAAATCATATTAACAAGTTCTTCTTTCGAAAAATTCATTTTGTAATTTAGGAAGTAAGTATACAATACTACACAAATATTAGCACTGTTTGACAAGTTTCATTTCTTCATTTGTTTTAGTTCATCTTTTGTTTTACGCTTTTTTGATTAAATTGTTTAATTTTACGATGAATATCTCTTAAAAATGGTGGTTTCATACAATATTTATTATAATTACAATTTATGTATTTCAGTTAATATTTTTTAGTTTCTTATGTATCCACAGCTTGCTTTGGCCGACTAATGTTACTCTTCATCAGTGTTATCGACGAAAAAATTGAACAAACTTAAATATCTCCGAAACTATGAGAGATAGGTATAGAACATATTTATTAAAAATTAAAGCCGACTAATAGACGAAGACAAGGCGTTAAAAATGTAGGGTGTGCTAATTAAAAAAATTGAATTAATTCTTGTAATCACCGTGTATATTGAAATGCAATTTTGACAATAGACTAAAGTAAGCTCATGTATGAATAAACTCTATACCAAAGATTATTTTTTTATCTTTAAAAATAACTGAGATACGCCTACTTGAATTACTGCATAAAAATCTCAGTTTTTAATTAACTTTGCAAATATCTCAAAAACTGTAAAATTTAGCTTGTAAGTAATTCTTATAAAAAAGATGTAAAATTATAAGGAGAGTCGAAAAATAAAATAATATATAGGGTATTCTATTTAAAAATCAAAAGTTCTATATTGTACCGCTTTTATATTATACCCTGTAGAAATCAAACTATTTTTAGATTATGCAGCTTATAAAAATAGACAACTATATATGAAAGGACCTGGCATTTATTTACATTCAGAGTACGCTTATTCACACCAGCCCCTTATAATGTTTAAACAAGTTTGGAGTAGATCACATTCGTAGACACAATCAATAGTGGAAAAGACTTTGATATCGTAGGCGTATGCTAACGGGTCCAGCAGACGAACAAAAAAAAAGCGAAACTATATCCATTGTCAATAACACACTGCGTGTTGTAAATAAGATACAAAACAATAAAGTTCCCCAATAAATCCCATGTTATCAAGTTTCTTCAAAAGAATGTTGTGATTCATCTGGTCAAAAGCTTTGGATATGTCTGTGTAAAGTGTAGCTGTTTCTTTATTATCAATGGCTTCAATAATTTTGGTTGTAATGCAGACAAGATTGGTTACAGTTGAGCATTTTGACATAAATTCGTGTTGATGAACGGACAAAGAATTTTTACTGACAAAAATGTTTGTTCATACAAAATAATTTCGAAGACGAAACAGAGAGTGGACGCTATGTTCAATTCTGTATTTTACGACGCTTTTGAAAACCGGTGAGATATTTTGCTCTCTTCCATTCAAAAGGAAACGTTTTCTTACGTCTGATAAATTAAATATTACAGTATTTTATTACATAGATTGAAAAAATATCTTAAAGCGGTTCAACAATGTTATCTGGATCAGGAAAAGTGTTACCATCAGTATCGGTGAATTTATCCGGTAAGTGAGTGCTATTTCTTTTGTTCTTAATACATGCCAAAAAATATTTCGAGTCATGACAGATCCTATTTTCCATCTTTTATTGATATACTCGTACCTTATAGTCCTCCTTTATTTGTATTTTGCATAATTTTCTTAAACGATTAAATTCATTAATCAGTGTTGCACTTATGTTCATTAAACAAATCTTTCTTAATTTGAACAAACTTCTAACTTGATCCAAAATCCATTTTGGAAAGTTCGCCTTATTACGTTATTACGGATATGTTTAAACGGTACATTATGACGGACACATGTACGAATTAAGTAATAAAAGGTAGTTACGACATGATGCACATTACCACAGATGTACACACATATGTGACGTTACTTATATAAGTTAGGATTGACCAATCGATTTGCTTAAAATCCACAGAAAGTTGAGCTAATTAGCTTTGTTAAAATAGAACGTGTTAGGGTGCAGTTTAATAGGAAAATGTTTATTTTTATCAGAAGCCGTTACGTTTGGTATATTAAAATCTCGAAATATAAGGACAAGTTAATAACTTACAATAGTAGTGAAGTATTCAAGAAATATTTCTATATCTTCATTAGCAATATGTGGCGGTAAGTATGTTATAAATACCAGAAAAGAAAAATAATTGTAGCTGCATTTATAGCCAACGATATCTATTAAAGGAGAATTAGTTACCAACCAACCTATATCTAGTAGTTCTACATAAATAGTGCTTTGAATCGCAAGGACACCACCTTCCGTTTTTAATTTAGATAATTCAAATTTGTGATCACTACGAAACATATTGACTTGGTCACAAAGTAGTTTTAGCGTCGTTAAGCCAAGTTTCAGAAAAACATACACTTAATATCAAATTCACATTCATAAGTTTGAATATACAGTGTGCCACAAAACTTTAGAAACGCTCAATTATCTAAGTTATTTGTATAATGACATAGGTGAAAATTGGGGAGTTTACATTAGCAATCATGCTGTATCCAACAAAAATATTTTCAGTCCTGCAGTGTTGCGGTTTCTACCCAAAATTAAAAACAACTTTGATAATTCAAATGGAACACAATTTTTTAGTGTCCGAAATAAATCTAACTACTACTCATGTATGAAGTCCTGTACCTATCTTCAACCATTTACGAAATAATTTGCAGACCGTTTCGACACTTTGACAGACTGTAAAATATAAACCTTAAGGGATCCAGAAAAACGGTTTGCATTTTCCTTAAAAATCAAACCGGATGGGATTGACAATATCTAATTTTAGTTTTACGTCTGTCAAGTATGACGCGTTTCCACGGTTTTCATTTCTAATGTAACAAAGGTGGATATCACCTATTTTATTTTTTTAAACAATTTTTCAATAAATTCCTTGTTAGAAGAATAGATGTTTTGGTACTTTCAATCGATAACTTATGAAAAACTAAGACATTCCTGTCTTAGTTTTACTCCTTTAGTCTTAGTATTTCTTGGTGCGAAGCGCAATTTTGTCGGTTTTATGGTTCAGCTAGATAGAAAGTTGTTTAGTTTAGCGCGACTACGTTTTTCAAAATTTTCATGTGCCTGAATGGTAGTAACTTTTCTTCGCTTCTTGTCCAACTATTTAAAGATAGCGTTCTTCTATAGCTTTTGAACGGTACAGTTGTAATTAACGGCGCGTCTCCGACGTTTGTGTGTGATAAATTACCACAACTTCGTGCATGTGTCAAATATTAAAGCATTACTAAGGGGTAGTTTGGGTATTTTCACAAGCGTGGTTATTAATCAAGCTTTCGCGAACACCGTGCACACACACTGACGTATTGTGAGTGATAAGCTGGCAGTGATTGAGCAGCAGGTTATTTAAGGGAATATACATTATCGGATTTAAAAACATAATAGGGTAGTTTTATTTTTACTGAAATTGTTCCGGGGTTTTGCACACAAAAAGTAGTTTAAAGGAATTTAGGTCATATTAAGTAAAAGTGTAACGCAGAAAGATGCGACCACTCATTCAGTTTAATTCGTTTATTTTTTTGAATTTATTGTAACGACCTTTACAGCTTATTTGCCATGTGTCAAGGGATAAACCCCAAAACATATCTGTCGCTAATTTATTGAAAAAAAGGTTTGTGAAACTGATGGGACCGTCCTTATAAAATAAACTGGCAGCTTATATTACCATCTATTAGCAGTATGTGAGCTGTATTACATGACAATAAAAACTGGGTTCGTAACTTTACTAAGGTGCAAAAGTAGATTACCAAACCAACATTTTTTTAAAATAAAAATAAGAATTTTTTTTAAATAATCGAAGTTGTTTAAGCGAAACGTTGCACACATACTTTCATAAAATCTTCCATTTTATTTTCTCATGTTTGCGGAAGAGAACACCGACGACAATGCAAAAAAATAATTACCCACATACGGATAATTAGGAAAACGGCGCCACTTAAGAACTAAAGTAGAAATATTTTGTGAGCTAACAGCAAATGCTATTAACTCTGTTGCTGCAGAGTTCATGATAGACAACAGTAAAAACGTCGAATCAACTTCGATTTTTTTTAATTTAACAGTGATATAATACTATGTTACTGTAGGAAGTCAGGCAATGATAGTCAAATTCATGCATAAATAGATGAAGATAGGAATATTTACATGTGATATTATGTAGTGTACCTCTCATTTGTATATGTATTGTTTCGTTCCATGAAATGTAAGTCATTTTGCATGTAGCTGTGTGACACAAAAAAGAAAGTTAGTGGTTTTATTAGTTTTGTGAAAACGAATACCTCCTGGTGTTTTCTCCAAAATATTAATTTTTGTTTACCAATCGGTTTATTTCTGTTAGGGTATCTCGCGTCTAGAAAGTAAAACACTATTAAAATAAGAAGGTTTTCTTCAGTCACAAAATAGTACCGAGTTAGTACAAAGGAATCATCGGGTTTGACAAAGCTATAATTCGGAAAGTATAGTTAATGACATTTCTATAGATATCGACAACCTTCATGTTTAAAACGCGTGCCACCGGATGTTGCTTGTCATGCGCACGCCCAAGTTACGCCCGCAGTTGTCAAAATAGCGACTATGCGACAGAAAGCGTTTTGTGTGTTAGAGCACTCGCGATGTTTATCGATTGTTACAGTGCAGCGTGCATTCCGACGGGAATACCAAATGCATCATCCTGGTCATCAGAACATTCTACGATGGTATCGACAATTCAAGACTACAGGTGTAGTTGATAAACGTAAGAGCACCGGAAGACTACAAGTATCTGACGCAATAGTGCATACGGTTAGAATATTTTCGTGCGTTCGCCACAAAAGTCCACCAGTAAATCAAGTCGTGAACTCGGTATTCCACAGAAAACTGTGTGGAAAATTTTACGAAAGCAATTGTGATTCAAACTGTATCGTATACAGATGGTACAAAGTTTACGACCAGACGACTATGTCAAGCGAACCAAGTTTTGTACTAACATTCAGGAAGCAATGGAGGATGACGAATTTGCCAATCGTCTGGTGTTCAGCGACGTAGCGGCATTTCATTTAAGTGGCAAGGTGAACCGTCACAACATTCGGATATGTGGCACGGAAAACCCTCACGACATTATCCAACATGAAAGGGATTCTCAAAAATTGAATGTTTTGTGTGCCGTATCCAGCACAACAGTGTATGGACCGTTTTTCTTTCATGAAAAAACTATGACCGGTATGTCGTACCTCCATATGTTACAATTATGGTTATTGTCGCAACTGACGGATGATTCCAACAACTTTATATACCAACAAGATGTCATAATAAGGTCCGTGCGTACCTAAACGAGGAACTCCGTGACCATTAGATTGGCCGTTGTGCTGAAGGAGATTTGGAATTGCGTGGCCTCCCAATTCTCCTGATCTTACACCGTGCGATTTTTATTTGTGGGGGTACATTAAAGACAAGGTTTTCGTACCACCACTACTTACAACACTGGGTGAACTCAAAAGACGTATTACTGATACTGTTAACAGTATCAACCGCGACACATTGCAGCGTGTATAGGCTGAACTGGACTATCGTTGCGACATCTGTCGTATGACTCGAAGAGCCCACATTAAACATTTTATTGTGCTAAAACTTGAGTATTTTCTCTATCTATAGATATGTCATTTACTATTCTATCTGTAATTTTATTCGCGAATTAAAGATTAAGGAAGTGGTAAAAATCAACATTCACATGGTTTTATCTGATTACATAATGTGTGAACTGTGAATAGGGTGCCCAGGTTTCGAGCACATTGCAGCTGAAATATATGAACAAATAGAGATACAGGTGCCATGGGTCGGATTTGGTTTATCCACTGTTTTTTACAATTATGGTTATTGTCGCAACTGACGGATGATTCCAACAACTTTATATACCAACAAGATGGAGCTCCTCCTCACTGTCATAATAAGGTCCGTGCGTACCTAAACGAGGAACTCCGTGACCATTAGATTGGCCGTTGTGCTGAAGGAGATTTGGAATTGCGTGGCCTCCCAATTCTCCTGATCTTACACCGTGCGATTTTTATTTGTGGGGGTACATTAAAGACAAGGTTTTCGTACCACAACTACTTACAACACTGGGTGAACTCAAAAGACGTATTACTGATACTGTTAACAGTATCAACCGCGACACATTGCAGCGTGTATAGGCTGAACTGGACTATCGTTGCGACATCTGTCGTATGACTCGAAGAGCCCACATTAAACATTTTATTGTGCTAAAACTTGAGTATTTTCTCTATCTATAGATATGTCATTTACTATTCTATCTGTAATTTTATTCGCGAATTAAAGATTAAGGAAGTGGTAAAAATCAACATTCACATGGTTTTATCTGATTACATAATGTGAACTGTGAATAGGGTGCCCAGGTTTCGAGCACATTGCAGCTGAAAATATGAACAAATAGAGATACAGGTGCCATGGGTCGGATTTGGTTTATCCACTGTTTTTCATTATGTTTTGTCGCAATGAGATGATTCCAAAACTTTAATACCAAAGATGGAGTCCACTGTATAATAAGGTCCCTACCTAAAGAGGAACCGTGACATTAGATTGCCGTTGTGCTAAGGAGATTTGGAATTGGTGGCTCCATTTCTGTTTCGTGGTTTTTTTTGTGGGGGTCTTAAGCAAGGTTTTCGTACCACATCTTACAACACTGGGTGAACTCAAAAGACGTATTACTGATACTGTTAACAGTATCAACCGCGACACATTGCAGCGTGTATAGGCTGAACTGGACTATCGTTGCGACATCTGTCGTATGACTCGAAGAGCCCACATTAAACATTTTATTGTGCTAAAACTTGAGTATTTTCTCTATCTATAGATATGTCATTTACTATTCTATCTGTAATTTTATTCGCGAATTAAAGATTAAGGAAGTGGTAAAAATCAACATTCACATGGTTTTATCTGATTACATAATGTGTGAACTGTGAATAGGGTGCCCAGGTTTCGAGCACATTGCAGCTGAAATATATGAACAAATAGAGATACAGGTGCCATGAGTCGGATTTGGTTTATCCACTGTTTTTTTTTATTCTAATTATGGTTATTTTGATCGCAACTGACGGATGATTCCAACAACTTTATATACCAACAAGATGGAGCTCCTCCTCACTGTCATAATAAGGTCCGTGCGTACCTAAACGAGGAACTCCGTGACCATTAGATTGGCCGTTGTGCTGAAGGAGATTTGGAATTGCGTGGCCTCCCAATTCTCCTGATCTTACACCGTGCGATTTTTATTTGTGGGGGTACATTAAAGACAAGGTTTTCGTACCACAACTACTTACAACACTGGGTGAACTCAAAAGACGTATTACTGATACTGTTAACAGTATCAACCGCGACACATTGCAGCGTGTATAGGCTGAACTGGACTATCGTTGCGACATCTGTCGTATGACTCGAAGAGCCCACATTAAACATTTTATTGTGCTAAAACTTGAGTATTTTCTCTATCTATAGATATGTCATTTACTATTCTATCTGTAATTTTATTCGCGAATTAAAGATTAAGGAAGTGGTAAAAATCAACATTCACATGGTTTTATCTGATTACATAATGTGTGAACTGTGAATAGGGTGCCCAGGTTTCGAGCACATTGCAGCTGAAACATATGAACAAATAGAGATACAGGTGCCATGGGTCGGATTTGGTTTATCCACTGTTTTTTCTTTTAATTTCTTGATATCGTTCAATTGTTAATTTTTTGCTAATTCTAAAAGATCTTCACATAACTGAAGAGATAAGGAAACAGTACTGTAGGTATTATTTATGTAGTTTTACTTTCCAACTTACATATACATATGTAGGTACAGAAATCGATTTATTAGCTCATTTTACAACGTTTGGTAAAGTTCCATTAAAACCGGCTATGATGTCTGTAGATGTGTGTGTGTGTGTGTGTGTGTGTGTGTGTGTGTGTGTGTGTGTGTGTGTGTGTGTGTGTGCGTGTGTGTGCATGTGCGTGTGTGTGCGTGTGCGTGTGCGTGTGCGTGTGCGTGTGCGTGTTGCTTGTGCTTGTGCGTGTGCGGGTGCATGTGCGTGTGCGTGTGCGCGTGCGTCCGCGTGCGCGTGCCTGTGTGTGTATGTTGTTGTTACGTGCGTGCATACCTGTGTGCGTGGGTGCGTGTGTGGGTGTGGCTGTGGGTGAGCGTGTGCATGTGTATGTGTGCATGTGCGTGCCTGTGCCCGTGCGTGCTTCATTTAATTTCTTCTGGGGCATATTATATTTTAGGAAAAATCCAGCGGCGGAGAGGGGTTTATTAGCGGCAGTTTTTGGTTTTTATTAAATATTTCTGAAGCAGATGCATATTTCCAAGATATAAACGTACCTATATATATATATATATATATATATATATATATATATATATATACAGGGTCCGCCAATAGTGCGTGGACGAAGCTTTATGAGTTTATACAATATCGTTTTCAAAATTATTTATTGCAGGATGGTGTGGGATCTTTCGGGTTACAATTAGAAAATATTCTCGCAAAAATTACTACTCGTATACAGGGTATTACAACACAAAGTTATATTTTTTTAAATGGAACATACCGTATATTATTATAAATTTGGATTCCCTGGTTAATTTTAAGGACACTTTATTCACTATATGAGGTATCTTAAATGCGCAATTTAGGCGCTGCATTCAATTTTTTGAAAATTTAGAGGTTGAAAAGAAAAATTGTAACAACCGTATTGAGAAATGTGTAACACTAAAATTTTAATGGTTGATTAGTCATAGACTGTTCTACATAAAATCGTAAAAATAGTAATATTATGTTTTTTAATTTTCGAGATATCGTAATGCAAAGTTTAAGATTTTCAATCATCGATAACTTGATTTTTTTAAATGGAAAGGTATACATTGTTTTACATTGTTAGATAGGAAATTTAATTACATTTTTTTTGATATAACAGTGTTGGTATTTATGTTTTGCCGTTTTTTGATAATCCAGCTTTTTTACTGAATTTGCAAAGTTTAAGAGTTTTAATCATAGATAACTTGATTTATTTAAATGGAAAGGTATACATTGTGTTACATTGATAGATAGGAAATTTAATAAAATTTTTTTGATATAACATTGTTGGTATTTATTTTTTGCCGTTTTTTGATAATCCAGCTTTTTTACTGAATTTGTCGATTTTCGTAGGTTTACATATGTATGTATAATTGTTTAAATCACATCAAGCTATGAAAACAAAGGAATATTAGAAACAAAATTCAGCAATAGTATCTGTTTTGTCATTTCGCGTGTATGTTCAAACGTAACTGAGTTAATTACTTTATTGCAGTGTGAATGTTTGACGCTTAACTTTACGAACATCATATACGTGATACGTTTATTTAAGAATTATAATGAGTAATTTTTTGCAAAATGAATTAGTTGACATGATATCTGTGCTTGGAGAATCAAACAAAAATTGTTTATTGGCCTGTCGAATCTACGGGCAGCGTTATCCTGATCGAAGACAACCAAGAGAAGAATCGTTTCGCAATCTTTTAGAAAGATTTGAAAGTACTGGAAGTGTTGGATATCCTAAAAACGAAAGAGCTAAAGTTGTTACAAATGAAGAAAATGAATTTCGTGTACTTGTAGCTACAGTTGAAAACCCCCACGTTAGTATTCCGAAATTAAGTGACAATTTAGAAATCAGTCAAACTTCCGTGAGACGAATGTTAAAGAAAAATAAATTTCACCCCTATCATGTACAATTACATCAAGAGCTGAAAGAACAAGATTTTCAAAATCGAATTAATTTTTGCCAGTGGGTTCAACAACAGTTAAATGCGAACGAAAATTTTATATCGGGGATATTGTTTACCGACGAATGTACATTTCATCGAAATGGATTTGTGAACAGACATAATTTTCATTTTTATTCAAATGAAAATTCACACCAATTTCGGTTAGTCTCTCAAAATAAATGGTCAGTGAATGTTTGGGCAGGTATATTCGGCGGAACTATTGTTGGTCCTTTTTTTTTCAATGGCACACTCACTGGGGTAGAATATCATAATTTTCTAGAAAACGAATTATATCATTTATTGGAGAATGTACCTGTGGCTCAAAGAAGAGGTATGTTTTTCCAACATTCCTCATCATGCCAGAATTGTAACCCAGTGGTTAAATTCGACGTTTCACGAAAATTGGATAGGAAGACAAGGACCGATACCTTGGCCAGCTAGATCTCCCGATATAACTCCATTGGATTTTTTTCTTTGGGGCTTTGTGAAGAATAAAGTATATGAGGAAGAACCAACAACTGCTGAGAATATGAAATTGCGAATTAGAAATGCTTTTGCTACAATTACTCCTAATATGTTAGATCGGGTTGAAGCTTCTTTTATTAAAAGAATTCAATATTGTCTAAATCAGCGTGGTCGACAATTTGAACATTTAATTTAATATTATTTTCTTCCAAAATCGATAAATTCAGTAAAAAAAGCTGGATTATCAAAAAACGGCAAAAAATAAATACCAACAATGTTATATCAAAAAAATTGTAATTAAATTTCCTATTTATCAATGTAACACAATGTATACCTTTCCATTTAAATAAATCAAGTTATCTATGATTAAAAATCTTAAACTTTGCAAATTCAGTAAAAAAGCTGGATTATCAAAAAACGGCAAAACATAAATACCAACAATGTTATATCATAAAAAATGTAATTAAATGTCCTATCTAACAATGTAAAACAGTGTATACCTTTCCATTTAAAAAAATCAAGTTATCTATGATTGAAAATCTTATACTTTACATAACGATATCTCGAAAATTAAATAAGATAATAGTACTATTTTTACGATTTTATGTAGCACAGTCTATGACTAATCAACCATTAAAATTTTTGTGTTACACATTTCTCCATACGGTTGTTACAATTTTTCTTTTCAACCTCTAAATTCTCAAAAAATGGAATGTAGCGCCTAAATTGCGCGTTTAAGATACCTCATATAGTGAATAAAGTGCCCTTAAAATTAACCAGAGAATCCAAATTTATAATAATATATGGTATGTTCCAATTAAAAAGATATAACTTTGTGTTGTAATACCCTGTATACGAGTAGTAATTTGTGCGAAAATATTTTCTAATTGTAACCCGAAAGATCCCACACAATCCTGCAATAAATAATTTTGAAAACGATATTGTATACACTCATAAAGCTTCGCCCACGTGCTATTGGCGGACCCTGTATACAGGGTTTTCCACGGTAGGCGTTCGTTAGAAGTTTATGTGCTTAGAAACAATTTACAAATCTGAATTTTTGGACTTAAGGGTTATTTAAGATTCTATTTCATTCTAAAATATTTTCAAGGTCATGTTACTTCCGGTTATACCGGAAGTCGCCACTAACTTCCTTATTTTAAATGGAACACCCTGTATATTATTTTATTTTTGGATTCTTGACAAAATTTTAGGATAAGTCTTATAAGGGTTTCCTATACCTTTTTTCAACTGTTTCTTAGATATCTTGATTTTTTCAAAAATTTTGAAAGATGTAACCCTATTTTCAACACTGCTTGTCTTACTTATTTTTGACTGATGGAAAGTGCTTCTGGAGTAGACAGAAGCATAAGAACTATACTTTTGAAATACTCATTGACAATTGATTTATTGCATACATGGTGTTGAAAATTTGATGAACTATTAAACAATTTTCAAAGTTGAAAAACTTTGTTAATTCAAATGTGACACCCTGTATATTATTGGATGAATAGATGCAGCATTTAGTTATGCAACGTTTGGCTATAACATTACCTATACCTATTATCGACAATTTTCATGTTGATTAATATTTTCTACTTTAATGTGATTTTTGACAGAAACTGAAATTTTCAAAAATAAAATGAACTTAATTCAAACTACACAAATTCTATTTTATTAAAACAATAAAATAAAACAAGAAGATAACAAAATTGAGAGCATAATAACAAATGAAAAACATAAAACAATTATTTGAACATAACTAGAAGAAAAATGATAAAAAAGATAAACTGAATCATTACAAATGTTCCACATGACCGCCAATTTGATTTAAGCATTTTATAACTCTATCATATACTCCTTGCGAAATAGATCGCCGAATTTCGTGTGGACACATACTATTTATTGAATGCATTGTGAACACGATTTAGCAATTCCTCTCTAGTTTGAACTGGCCTAGAGTACACTAATTCTTTTATACGACCCCAGAGGTAAAAGTCCAGGGACGTCAAATCGAGTGATCTCGGTGGCCAGTTCCAAGGTCCTTGTGGGTCAATCCACCGATCTTCAAACATCAATGTCAACTGTTGGTGTACAGCTATAGTGGAATGTGCGGGAGCACCATCCAGCTGATACCAACTGTTTTCCCTGTCACATGCAGGTAGAGTATTTAGATAATCCATAACAAATCCACGGAGAATTTCAAGATATCTCGCCCCATTCAAATTTTCATCGTACACTTGATATGCCACTCTATTATCCATAATTAAACAAAAAACGTTAAAACTAAATTGGAACTGGTGATTACGTTCTCTTGTTACATGAGGATTATCTTGTGCCCAGTAGTGATTATTTCGGCGATTGAAAATTCCTTCTCTACTGAATTTTGATTCATCGGTCCAAATAATGTTGTGAAGAAATCTCGGATATTCGGTCATTTGTACAAGAATAAATTCACAAAAGTTAACTCGTCGTGCCTGATCACCGAGATGTAATCCTTGCACAGTTATTACCGAAAAAGGATGCATTTTATACTTCTTTAATATTCTGTGGATTGATGTTTGTGAAATATCCAAATCCAGTGCAGCTGCTGTAATTGAAGTTCGTGGATAAGCGTGAAACTAAGCTAACACGTTCACCTCGTTAACTTCATTATCTATTACTGGCTTTAAATGCGTTCGAGTTGCCCTTATACTTCCAGTTGCAATAAATCGAGCTTCAATTCTTGCAAATTTTCCAGGTATCCTTAATGGTAGGTGTGGATACCGTTCGTTAAACAACCTGCATGTTCGCCTAACAATTCGTCCACATTCACCATGCGTGTAAAACAAATTTAATAAATCATTGTTAGAATATTCTTGAATACATTCCATTATAAACAGTACTTAAAAAAAATACTTACAAAATTACAAAATCACTTAAATTGTACTGATTTGACATTAAATCAACAACAATGTTTTAACGCGTATCAAAATCAAGGCTCACTAGATTGCAGTTTTGGAATTTTATCGGCTTTTATAAAAAATACGGAGTTATACGAGTTATAAAATGCTTAAATCAAATTGGCGGTCATGTGGAACATTTGTAATGATTCATTTTATCTTTTTTATCACTTTTCTTCTAGTTATGTTCAAATAATTGTTTTATGTTTTTCATTTGTTATTATGCTCTCAATTTTGTTATCTTCTTGTTTTATTTCATTGTTTTAATAAAATAGAATTTGTGTAGTTTGAATTAAGTTCATTTTATTTTTTAAAAACATTTCAGTTTCTGTCAAAAATCACATTAAAGTAGAAAATATTAATTAACAAGAAAATTGTCGATAATAGGTATAGATAATGTTATAGCCAAACGATGCATAACTAAGATATCTAAGAAACAGTTGAAAAAGGTATAGGAAACTCTTATAAGACATCCTAAAATTTTGTCAAGAATCCAAAAATAAAATAATATACAGGGTGTTCCATTTAAAATAAGGAAGTTAGTTGCGACTTCCGGTATAACCGGAAGTAACATGACCTTGAAAATATTTTAAAATGAAAAAGAATCTTAAATAACCCTTAAGTCCAAAAATTCAGATTTCTAAATTTTTTCTAACCACATAAACTTCTAACGAAGGCCTACCGTGGAAAACCCTGTATATATATCTTAAACATATTAATTTATTAAGTTATATGCAATTTTTTGAGAAGAGGCATAATTTAGCGACAAAAAATTCCTAAGGTGGAACTTATGTGTTTGTTCAAATTTGTTCAATATCTGAATAACGATTAATTTATAAGAAAATGCCAAGACACATTTTTAAAAGCTAATTTAATTTCACATGACTTTTCTATATAAAATATTTTAATATCAGTTGTACAACTTTGCTTCTACCGTTTTTTGTTAAAGAAATCAAAAAATTAATGAAAAAAATACTTCTACGATTCAAAGTATTGTCCATCGCTGATCACTACTTTCAGCAGCATACCAATTCCGCTTCGAAAAAACTGATCATCTTTTGAGATCATCCACGAATCAATAATTTTTCATTTCTTCATAAGCCCGAAAGTGCTGGTCTGAAGAATACGACGGTTGGGGTGGAACTCCCCATTTTAACGTTTTGAGGTATGTCTTCACCTCTTTTGTAACATGAGGTCGAAAATTGTCATGCAGCAAAATTACTCTACCATGTTTCTCCTGATATTGCGACCGTTTATCTTCCAATTCCCGGCTCAAACGCATCAAATGCATCACACCTGTGATTGTTTCACTTGGTTTTAATAGCTCATAACACAGCACGCCGAGCTGATTCCACCAAATACACAGCATGACCTTGAAGCTGTAAATGTTCCGCTTGGTATTCGACGTAGAAGCATCACCGGGAGCTCCTCATAATTTTCTGTACTTAGCGTTATTGTAATGAACCCATTTTTCATCCCCAGTCACAATGCGGTGCAGAAACACCTTCTGTTTCTGCCTTTCAAGTAGCTGTTCACAGGCAAACAAGCGCCGTTCAACGTCTCTAGCCTTTTAACTCATACGGCAGCCAATTCCCTTAACCGGGTTATTGAAAAAAATTATCCATTGTTTTTTATGTATTTTAAAACTTTACCATAAATTATATTAATAGTCGACGCAAAAAAACTCTTAAAAAAATTTTTTTTGGCTTATAAACAATTTAAAATTGATAACATTTTGACTACAAACGCGCCACGATTGCTCGCCATATTTGTGACGTCATAATGTTAAATTAATTCTCAATAGTACAGTGTCAACGGCTTCTGCATACAAATTGACTAAATATATCCGATATTTAGTGCAAAAAAATTATTTATAATAGCTACTTTTAGTCATGTGTGATAAAGTTTACGGTTAGGTTGACAACTAAACTTGCCATTGTACTATATTAGTAAATATAATTCTCTATGTCTTCTTTCAGCTAAAAAAACATCAAATCATGAGAATTATTTAAATGGCATTATAACACCGGAAGAACCACCATTGTATACACATTTAAAATTTGAATTTCGTATAGTATATAACTAAGCGCGTAATTAAAATATAAAATACTAAATTAAACCGAAACCATTCAATAACCGTGTACAAATTTATTATTTAATCGTTTTAAATTATTCATAAAAATTTTTTTGATGCTATGATTCTGCAGTTTAGTTAAAAAATGTTATTATCGAATTCTATTTATTCAATTTATACGTTCACATAAATAATTATTAGTTACTATATTATTATAAAATACTTACATCAATATGATCTTCACGGCAACAAAAATTTGATGTTGTTTTGGGTTTAGGTCGTCGCACTGCTTGAAACCATTTATTCCGACGTTTTAACATCTTGTGGAACATTTAAAAACATTTTTTGGGGAGTTGTTTTTGTAGTATTGGTACATAATGGTGCAAAGGAAGCACGATAACTTTTAAGGTTTGACATTTTTGATATATTTATCAATATATTGACGATAATAATGAAATTTAATCGATTAAAGCAAAACACTGTATCAGCTGTATGCTATGATGAGTAAAAATAAACATTGTGACGTCACACGCGCTCTGGTTTGTTCGGGAACTGTCGGCGTGTTTTCGGCACTGGGTTCAAAAATGTATTTTTAATTTAATATAACTTTTTATTTTATTTTTCCACCATAATGTTCTTTATACGCCTCCAAATGCGGGCGTAATGTGGTCTTTATAGCACGGAAATGTCATTGATGCTAAGCAGCATGATTGACAGCAAACACATCACATGATATATAATAGCAATATCACAGTATATTAGTAACAACAAATTAGCCTACTGTCGAATTTATTTCATTGCATTTGCACTTAAAAACTTGGCGAAAATACTGAATCTTTTTAATATTTTGTTCCAGTTTGATGGTGCAAAATAAAATAAAACATTGTATGTACCACGGGCATAATTGTAGATTATGGCTCTCAGGAATATAAAAGCCCTCCGCTTCGCGTCGGGCTTTTAACATTCCCTCGAGCCATAATCTTCTGATTATGCCCTTAATACATAAATATCTATTAATTAGAGCGAAAAAAATAAAACGTATATATGACCTTTCCATTTATTACAAAAAAAAATGTTTTTTCAAAAACCCAATTCTGAATCATTCCGCAGCTTTGAGGAGTTTTGAAATAGCTTGATGAGTCACTCCCAATGGTTTTGCCAATTCTTCTTGACTTTGAAACGAGTTTTGGTCTGGTAACGCTCCCCAATTCTGCATCTTCAAAAATTTTCTCTCTTTCACCACTATGCCGGACTTCGACGTGAAAATCAACGACGTTGAAACCTTTCACGACACGTTCTGTCGCTAATAGCGGCGTCACAGTTAGTGTTTGTAAAGTAAAACTCACCGCAAATGACGAGAATTTGGCTCGTAAAGTGACATTTTTAATGGCGAATAATTTTAAAATTCACTAATGTTATCTTTTTATGTTGACAGATGCCCAAATTTTTGAATGATGCCACTAATCTGTTTATTTCGGCTACCTCTTACCGCTAAAGCCATCCAGATGGAAACGGCGGAAGTTGTACAGCTATGTACAAAGCCATAGTGTATTAAAATAATTAATTAAATAAGATTGAAAATTTTTAAACTGTATTTCGATATTTTTATTGAAGCGGGAGGCGTTGGAATTTTTTTACGTGTCAGCGTCTAGAGGTCTGTTAACCTCTATCTCACATGAAGTTTTAAACGTCTGTTTGACATAGATTATTGTTTTTGTTTTTAAAATGTTGCCAATTTTTGTTATTAGCGTATTAAAAAAGAGGTTACATAATTATCGTAAAAATTTATTATTAAAATTATTTCATTTCTTTCAATTTTCACTTTGTAGGTTGGAAGGTCGTGTTTTATTCCACACCAGATATTTGCATATGATAAGTGGAAACACACAATTGAAAACCAAAAGTGTTTTATTTGTGATTATATTATATTATAATATGTAATACATATATAAAATAATACTATGAAAAAAGAAACTTTTTTAAAAAGCACGCTTTTATTTACGCGTAGAAAGTGCACTAAAAAGGAGAAAATATTTTTTTTCTTTGCACTAAAATGTGATCAAAAATCTTTACGACTAAAAATAAAAGTGTGGGGCGCTCATATTATAAATATGTGACGGAGAGAAATGAGAAATCATGGTATCATTTTCTATTTTTTAGTCTTGTCAATAATATTTAAATCGATTTATCAACCATGGTTGTATGTCTATGCCTGCATAAGCCGTCTACTACTCTATTTTCGTTCCTATGTGCGATGTGCATAAGTAAAATTTGCGTGTATAAACAAGTTAATTATTAATTGTATTCAGAATAGATTTGTAGAAGTAGTCGAAAAATCGATTACAGTGTGAGTTAACTAAAAGCGTGTAAAAAGTTTATCTGCACCTAAAGTGTCAAAGTTTTATATTAACCTTTCTTTATTTTTACGTAATTGTTTTGTGTCTAAATATGAAACATTATGCGTTTTGTATCTAGGACAGACAACTGTAATTGTCAATTTTAGAGAATTGCTTTTATCCAGTCAAAGTGCCGCGAGTAATTATTTAATATTAATGAATAACTGGTAACTGTTAGTTATGAAAATAAAAATTATTAGTATTCCCCGTGAGAAAACTCGTTTTTATATATCTTGGGAATAATATTATATACTCCTACAGTTAGTTTGTAGGCTGCATAGTTAAAAAGATTATTATTCAAAGGTGTTTTATGTCATACCTCATTATGAATTATTTTATGTAATAATATTGTACTTACACAAGTTTCTGCATCAAGATACAAGAAAGTATAACTGACGATAAAACGATTGAAATACAAAATAAAGAATATCAAATTAAGATTAATGTATTCACTTTTTTTTAACATATAACATCATTTTGGGGAGAGATAAATGATCCAATGTAAGGAGGATTCTTTTGATCATATTGATGAAGCTATTGTTACATACAATATAACGGTAAGATTGGTGGTCTGTGATATACATCAAGAAAAAAAGCTGTCAAGATTGAAACTGACAACCTAGGTTGAACATGTAGTATACGAAATCCACCTGTGAATGTAATACGTGCACTCTATAGAAACTGAATACCTATTTCATTTTTATAACGGGCTTTCTATGGCCAGGTTCGTAATAATTTTATTATTTATGATATTACTATTAATGGCATGTCATAATTATTATATGTTGTACTCTAATTATAGCGTAATTAATGATGGTTTCATAAGCTTAAAAACATTAACAAGTTTTGAAGTGCTTACGAGTGGAATGTTTATTCATTACAAAAGCAAACAGTAACGAAGATGAAACACACAAGACAATTGTAATTTTTCGTTTATAATTAATTATTTCTATTTCATTTAATTCTTTAAATAGTGTTTAAGGCACAAATCAAACGTAATCATAATGTTAATCAATTGCAAACCAGACTTTATATCATTATTACTTTATACCCATAAATCATGGGGCCGTTGCTGTAAGGATTGCTAGTTAAAGTGACAGTGATTTCGAAAACTAGGTCACTTTATATTAATCATTAGAAATTCCACCACAAACCGCTTAGCAAATCTGAAATATATTAAACTATAACTTTTGCTTACACAAATAAAATGTATATGAGATAAGGTAGAAAAATTATTAAAATTAATAAGTATATTCCGAACAAGTTAGGTACAAGGTTTTTTGTAACGAATAAATTAATAAAATTAAAAACAACAATATTTTAACATTGGTTTTTTTATTCTAAATAGATTGGTAGCATAGCCGGCATTGTAATATTGCATTGTTGTTATGGTTATATGTCAACAAAAATTCAAACGTTGAGTCCATAGATAAGTGAGGGGATAGATACATGACTCCTACCATTTGCGCCGTTTTAATTAATTAATTGTATATCACGTCACCTGAGCGCTAATGAAGCACAGGCGGGAATTTTAGAAATTCTTATTCAAATGCTTTACTGTGAATGTATAATAACTGGTGCGTTTGCACCACCTCAGTTGAAAACCGAGGTGGTGCAAATGGGTCTAAAAGTATTAAAACATTTAACTCAGATAATATTGTATTTACTAACATAAGTAGGTATATGAATTCTAATATACAATTTTTTTTTACATCACTGTAATTAAAAAGTGTCTAACTACAATTTTTATTTACTTACACTAAATTGGTCAAAAGTGGATTAACATTATAAAAGTAACAAAATTTAATCTATTCAAACATGTATTTATACTGATTTATACAATACTTGGTTCATAAAATAACAAATTTGACATACACATATAAGTAATAATCATTTTACATCATTTTAACAGAAAGAATAAGGTTAAATAAACACCGGGCCTTAGGGTATTATAGTGTTTAAATGTTGCCTGCTAAAGTCACTAAATATAGCGTCACCAGCGCCTTCGGTGACGTGATACATAACTATGGGGTTTAGAACCAAACTTAATACCGACTTTATTAAAGGAGGCGCATGGTTAAGTCGCCATTTTCTTTAAAATTATTTATGTTAAATTTGTGAAAAATAGGTGATTCCGAAGAAATTCTGACGCCACGTGATGTTAAAGAAGCAGCCATTAAGGCAGCATTAAATTTGCTTCCTCAAAAAAGCCAAGGGAAGTATATGACCACCTATAAGAAGTTTCTTGATTGGTGTCAGAAGAAGAACGTGACAAAATTTACAGGAAATTGTTCGTTGGCGTTTTTCCAATTTTATAAATTAATTGCATTTATAAAAAGAGCGACGGAACACAACAATCCTCAAAAATCTGTCGTGTTGGACAATATACAAATTCAAAATTTATACATGAAGCACCTGATTCGTCCTACTTGATGATGAAGGTATAGACTGTCGAACATTATTAGAAATGGGAAAACCCACCACTTAAAATTAAAAGTTAAGTACGATAATTCTCTTAACGCAAAACCAGATGCGTTAAATGCAGGTCCGCATCTAAAACCTGTTGCTAAAATAAATTTTACATTTAAAATGTCTCAAAATTTCAACTGATTGTAGAATTACTTGTAATTATGGGTTTATGATAGTAATTAGTTATCCACTTTATACATAATTGTAATTATGTATTTTTAATGGTTCTGAATTTAATTTAATATAATCTTTAAATCTTCGCAACTGCACTAATTTATTGCAAAATAACAGTAGGAACGACAGTTCCTGAGGTATAAAAATGTAGTTTTGTTTCATTATTATTTTGATTCAATGTACAATTTTCTACAAGAGAATTATAAATGAGAAAAAACTTTTAACTACCATTGAAATAAATTCGAAATATACGAAGTTTAATTTACAATACGGTCCTGTAGGTACTATCTGTATTTCAAGTAATTATCCAGTTTAATCACACGACTTCACTTAATCCCCAGCAGAATATCGGAATTTGTAGGTTTTCCCATTTCAAATAATGTTAGACATTCTATAATAAATTACTCGTCACGTGTACGGGGTGGCCAACTAAGACTGCGAGGTACTGTACCTGGCAAACTATACATCGTAGATGTATAGATACGGAAAAAAAAGTTATTACTAAAACGGCCAATACAAAAACCTGGAAAATATTTTCATACTTCTCAAATGGCCGCTAGGGGGCGTAAATGCAATCTTGAATCTAAAAAAGTGATGTTTCTGTGAATTCTGCTACATTAACCTAATAAAAAAATAACTGATCTTTGAAGTCGAGGATAATCTAAACTTTTTTGTTTAGCACTTTTTGACGTATCTATAAAAATAGAGTGGTGGGGGGTATTCAAAGGTTTCCCTCCACCCCCCGTATCTTCGAAACGGCTAATCCAATTTTAACAAACTTGGGCGCGTTGAAAAGTGCTTTTCTTGGGCTATGAATGTTAAAATAATTGAAGTTTTGTTAGTTTCACATGTCGTCGCTAAGGACTTTGTTCGAATTCCGACAGAAACGGTTAATTTTCGCAAAAAATTAAATGCATTGGTATGATTTTCATGAAAGTGCTAAATGATGCCTAAACAAGCTGCGAAAACCGCATCTCGATATCTTGTTCTAACCTAAAATATCTTGAAAACTTTATACGAAAATCCCTTAAATTTTATTTTTTTTAACTATATTTTCTGGAATTGTTTCTATTATTTAAATTGTCTAAAGGACCGCTTTAAAGGAGGAAGGTTTATAATGCCCGTAAATGCTGAAATGCTGACCATCACTCTGTGCATTGCTGAGGCCTCTTATGGGTAGACAAAACTGCAGCTTCAATTTCAGCTCTGAATAGGTTACCTAGAAATTGCGGATTCGTAACGCAATACGTAACATACCGAGATCCGAAATTGAAGCTGCAGTTTTGTCTAGTCATGAGGATTCAGCAATGCACAGAGCGTGATGGTCATTTCGAGCATTTACGGGCATTAAAACCTTCGTCCTTTAAATCGGTCCTTTTAGCAAACTTTAATAGAAACAATTCCAGAAAACATAGTTAAAATAAATAAAATTTAAGATTTTCGTATAAAGTTTTCTTTGGCCGATATTTTAAGTTAGGAACAAGATATCGAGATGCGGTTTTCACAAGCTTGTTTAGGCATCATTTAGCTACTTGTTCATGAAAAAAAAACATACCAATGCATTTAATTTTTTTGCGAAAATTAACCGTATCTGTCGGAGTGTCGAACAAAGCCCTCTAGCGACGACATGTGAAACTAACAAAACTTCAAATATTATAACAATTGTAGCCCAAGAATAGCTCATTTCCACGCGCCCAAGTTTGTTAAAATCGGATTAGCTGTTTCGAAGATACAGGGGGTTATTTAAGGAAACCTTTGAATACCCCCCACCACTTTATTTTTAGATATACGTCAAAAAGTGCCAAACAAAAAAAGTTCAGATTATTCTCGACTTCAAAGATCAGTTATTTTTTTGTTAGGTTAATATAGCAGAATTCACAGAAACATCACTTTTTTAGATTCGAGATTGAAGTTACGCCCCCTAGCGGCCATTTCAGAAACTTGAAAATATTTTCCAGGTTTTTGTATTGGCCGTTTTAGTAATAACTTTTTTTTGCGCAAGCCTCTACGATGGATTGTTTCCCAAACACAGTACCTCGCATTCTTAGTTGGCCACCCTGTACATATTTCATTAACATTATAAATATTGCCTTAGATAGCTCTAATATTATGTATTTCTGGTGTATTAGGAAGGGAAGAACTGTGTAGAATGAAGCCTGCTGACATTGAGTTTCGAAATGATGTGGTAGTAGTAACTATTCCAGAAACCGAAACAGGCATTCCCAGGTCGTTTGCCATCACAAACCCTTCACTGATCGATAAACTAAAAAAATATAACAATATAAGAAAAACAAACCACTTACGATTTTTCCTAACTTACCTTACCACTCCAGTGAGTATAAACACAATTGGAAAAATCCCAATGAAAATTGATCAATACTTGAAACTTGAAAATTCATGGACATACACTGGTCATAGTTTTCGTAGAAGTTCAGCAACCTTGTTGGCAAATCGTGAAGAGGGGTTGGTTGGAATTAGACAACTTGGAGTATGGAAATCATCAGCAGTTTGTGAATCATACATTCAAGATTCCCTACGCAATAAAATTGAACTATCTAAAATGCAGACACCGCAGCCTTCGTACTTAGCAACAAACACAATTACACAATAGAGCATTGAAATTAAAGATTGTAGTAACTGCACCATAAATGTGCGGATTTTCAATAACTGCACCTTTTCTTTGAGTTTATCTGAAGAACATTAATTTTTTTTAATTTGATGTTAGTTAATTGCTTACCTACCATTTTGTTTATTGCTTCAATAATAAAACTATTATTTCTTGTGTTGTCGGTTGGCGTTTATTTGAGGTTGGGTTGTATTTATCAATCTTATCGAGTTATGACAGAGCGCCCGACGTACGTGTGCTTTAAGCAAGGCTTACATTTTAATTATTTGTTTTAAAATGAAAAATACTAACATAAATAGTAATAAATACGTATACCAATATCCAAAAAATTATATCAAAATATTTCAATTCTGCTACCAACCATCCAACGTAATTACTCTAGTTTCTCTTAGAAAGTAAAAAATACTGCAGTGCAGGAAAACAAGTTTTCGGTGTACTGGGAGTAACCGGGAAATACCTATTTTAAATTACTCAATTAACAAAAAAATTTTAACTGGTCAACACCGTAATTAATGGTTCAATTTAAAATGGATATTCGTTGCAACAAGAATAACAAAACGCGATCGAATATTAAAAAAGTTCCTAGAATTTAATTAAACGGCACTTAATATTCATCAAAACAAATCAACGAAACTTACTTTACATTTCTGAACGATAATGGCTTTAACTTCAGTAACTTTAAATTTTGACTAAAGAAACTCAACGTGCTTTTAATATGCTGAAGGTAAATAAATGCCCAAAAATTGCATTACAATTAACTATATTATGATTAAAATAATAGCATAAAAGTGGTACAGTTCTGTGAATAAAAATAATGGATATTCTGAGTATAATTACATTTGTATATTAAATTTAAAGGCTTGTAATTTTTGTTAACTGCAGATTGATTACGTTTGACCACGTAAGGTAGGCGTAAGAAGGTTAGTGGTATGATAATTTGATTGAGTTAAACAACTTCTGTTGTCTGATTCAAGTTAAAGACGTATGTATTAATTCATTTTAAATTTTGCTGTTTTCGATTCGCACTTTTAATTTCCAGCTTGGTTTCATGTTTGAGGTGATACAATCATACCAGTGTAAGTGCAAAACGAAAGCATTTTTGAAATTTGTATAAGTAACTCTTATTAGTAGTGTGGGCGGATTGATATGCGAGAAAAAGTGCCAATATAAGTTTTTTTTATGCGCTTAAAAAGAGTCATTATATATGCGATAAAAATGTGTGGTTTCAATGAAAAATAAGCTACAAAAATACTACTTACCGTTAAGGACAACAAAATAAGATTCTTATAAAATCAATGTCTATAATTTTATTATTACTTAATATTTTATAAATTACAATTATTCAATGGCCCGATTACAATAAATTACAAGAAAATAGTTTAAATTTATCTGTTTCTCAAAACCTTACATTTCACATTTTGCTTTCTTTCAGTATGCCTCGTCCAAAAAGGAAATGCAAAGTAACCGACGCATTACTGAAAGAGTTTCCATTTATTAAAAAAATCAAATTTAGTTCCGAAGTTGTAAGGTTATTTCGATGTACCGTGTATGTGTAGTATTTTGATAACGTATGTAACGTGTTTTGAATGTAGCTGAAGTGAGTTCGCATGGAAAAATTTTTTTTGAGTATGCGTAATGTAAGTTGGTGTAATTGATACGCCACTGGAATTTAGTGAGGCATTGGTTATCATGTGAAGAAATATTTGAATGCTGTAGAAAGATTTTCGTGTTAAATTTTAAATTTTCGCGTTAAATTTGGTTGAGAAATAATGTTTTGAGTAAATTTTTATTGATACGACACTGGTAAAACTACTGGTATTTTTGCTACTGTGTATGGAGGAATTTGGACTAAAGAAATGGTCGTAGACGTATGAGTGAGTTAACTTATGATATACTGATATTTTATTAACGTGCAGTAAGGAATATGTATGCATATTTTTGTTTGTAGAAATTTTTGTAATATGGTACAATAGAAAAATTTAAGGCATGTTCAAGAATTAAGTTGATAAAATGTGCGGAAATAGAATTCGCTCACATGTGAGATTTGCATAAAAAGTTAATCTACAGTGTGAATGTAAATGCAATTGATGATTTTCTCGGAAAATTTTTAGTGAATTTACAAAGTAATTCAAGATGGCGTCTTCTTCCATGTTGGACCCTTCGGCGTATCGGCAATATGGCGGGCAGAAGGTATATAAGTGAGTGTCAAATTTGAGGGGTTAGTTAGTTGGTTGTAGGTTTGGAGTAAGAGTCGCGCACTTGTTGCAGAACCATTAGATTGGTTAGTGTCGGGGTTTATTTGTGAAAATTATAATGTTAGCAGAGCATGTACAGCGAATGCATTAACCCATAAGGGGATAAATGGTATAGATATTCACAAATAAATAATTTAATATATTGTGAGTTGAAGGAAAACATGAGTTATTATCTTCAAGAAATAAAAAGTGCTTAGGCAGATTAGAAGTTAACACAGCAAATATTTTGTTATTATTGTTCAATTGTGGAATGGGTGACCTAATATTATTATAAATAAAACTGAAGGTAACCATTTAAGTGACCGAATGAAAAGTTTGTAAAATTTAGTTAAGTTATTGGTGATCATCATTGACATTGAATGTCTACAATCGTTAGCAATACCAAATTTATTGTATAAAAGCAAATAAGAACTTGTATATGGAAGTAACCATTTTTCATTGTGGTAAACGTTTTGAGGGACAAACTTCACAATATAAGGTGATGTGGTGTTAGGCTAAAGAGCCCCTATACCCGGTATGCGAGTGAACAAACCATAGCCACTGCGTTAGTGAGTACTACAGCCGAGTGCTTAGGGCGAATACGGCTACCTCTTGTGTTTTGTGCATAGTGCATCTAAGAATTTAAAAAGCATTACCGAAAGCAGATCATATGAACTACAACTACCGCACCGAAAAAGAATTAATTAATGTAATACGTAAGAACTAAATTTAAATTTTATTGAACCAAGACAAGTACGATTATCTTTTACGTACATTTCTTTTTGTTATTGTTGCATTAATTACGGTTCATTCAAGGAAAAAAAAAGGTAATCGAACTTTAGTTATTTTGTTGTTTTTAGTGTCAGGAATTGGGGAATTTTAGTCTTAATGTATTGATGTGCGAATTTGTCAATATATATCCACTGTTTAATTTATTTTGGCGTTTATTTGTGTCAATTATGTGCCTAACTGGTTACACCTTCTGATAAGTGAAATTAGTCTTTGCATATTTTTCGAATTTAAGGATCGATTGTAAATTGCGTAATAAGCCAGATCGATCACAACCTTTCATTTTAGCTTTGAAATATTAATGCAGAACATTACTAACAAAGTACTTATTATTTTGATAATTTTTTTTATTCAGTATAAATTACAGTTTTGAAGTATTAAAGTTTAAACCTATTAATAAATGTCTAAACACGATTTTAAAGATAAAGTATTAATAAAATAACGATTTTATTGATGATACAAGCACTAACCTCTCTATATTTGAATTATTCAGCAATCACCGAACATTTTGTTGAGATAACAATTCATTGTTAAACCGATATCGTTTATTTTATATAGAATTTTCTAAATTGGGAATATTTATTTAATTCAAAGTTTTACAGCAGTTAGAAATATAAATTGACAGGTATACGAGGGATGCTTAAGAAGTATTCAAGTTAACGTCTTAGGATTTGAGAATTTTCATTTGTACAGGGTGTGTTCAATAAGTTTCGACCACCCGTGTATTTCAGAATTTTCTTCAGCTTTTGGATCAATTTATTTTGGAATGTGATTGAATTTGGATTGATGAATGGTTTTACTGAGTAGGTTGCAATCCTGTCTTCCACAGTCACATAGGATTAATTTAACATCCCGCCTAAGACTATTTATTTTAGCAAAATTTAAGATTGTGGTGACGTTTAGACAATTTTTCCCAGACTGAGCGTTTGTAACGGGAGCTTTAGAAAAAATCAAAATTTCGCGCTAAATTATACGAGATTAGATATCTATATATTATTTTTCTGGGATAAAGAAACGGTTATTATTTATTTGTATTTGAATGTAATTAATATTAAGATGAAAAGCTTGAGTTTATTTTAATACGTTATCTATATATTTAATGTGAAAATATTTAAAATACGCGGTATTGCGAGTGCATTAATGTGTTGGGAAGGAATTACAAAAAATTACCTTCCTTATTAAAATAATAAACAGTGCAAAAATTGGTAAATTTGGTGTAATAGAAAGATTACGTAATAGTTTACTATAGCGTTTTAAGTGCTCATTGAAAGTGCTCCAAGTTGATGGTTTAATAGCGAGTGACAATAAGACAATCGACCCAATTGATAGGTCGGTATATACAGTGTAATAACTAAAAAACATTGATAATGAAAGTATGGCTCTCCGTAGTTCGAGTGCAGTTTGTTGCGCACACCGTTTGTGATTAAATTTGAACAATTGTGTAAAAACTGTATAGCGGAAACATATCGAACAATTATTTTCTATAATCATTAATTGAAAGAAAATTAGAAGCGTATTCAACTACACAAGACTATAAAAAAGGATAAGGAAAACAATAGAAAAAGGGTGCCAGGGTGCCGACAGGTAACATCATCAGAAGATCAGACTCTAACTTTTCTCAGGCCCCTTATCAGCGGACAAAGAAATGCCAACATTACATCATCAGTTGCAACGAAAATAAGTACGAACCTTTTTTATTTGTGTTAATAAATAAAACTTTTGTGTTTGATTTTCTCGAAACTTTACATTTGATTACCATAATTAAACGACAATTAAACAAAAATGATCGTTTAATTCTGATAAAGATTTTATTTGTTATATGTTAGTTTTAAGAAGGTTATTGTGTATTAATGCATGTCCGTTCAGATTTTGGATTTAATTAAATGAGTATAACGTTTGATTTACTTTTATTGCTAAAGATTATTAATATCACCAGCTTACACAATTATTGAATATATAAATGCAGAAATAGATCAACTCAATAGGAATCCAGATAAATAAATAAATCGAAATTAATATAATTTTGGGCAATGATAACAGAAATCGTTTCTTTATCTTAACTTGAGTTAGCCGTTGCGACCAATTAAGAAAGGAGTTAGTATTATAAAGCTTAAAATTCATTTACGCAAACCGAAATTAATTAGCAAGCAAAGTAAAAATTAACTAGTAAATGATATCTTTATAAATTGAACCCATTCAGTTTTAATAAAACGTAATAAAAAATAATCATCTACAGGTATTAAATTTTATTCATAAATGTTGATATTATAAAAAAGTTTAAAAGAACTCAAATCTTATTCTTTGGTGCGGGTTAAATAAACAAAAGTAGTATCTAAGGGCCCGTTTCACGTTGTGAGTTGTAGATTAATGGTAAGTGTAAGGTGTTTCAATCATTTTACTCCTTATATCGACCACACCCATTTCCACTGTAGCTGACTTGGCAACCCGCTTATTTTGGTAAGCATACGCGACTCCTAGTGCAGTTTGGACGTGTAACAAAGTGTGCTGTCAACTGTGCAACAGCCAGTTTTAAATTTCTTCGGGTCGGAAGTATGATGTGAACCGTCATATGAAAAACGATAAACGTGTCAAATTTGTAACGTCAACAGCGTCAAGTAGCAAAGTTGACGTTTTTTTTTTCAGAAAAACTGAATTTGGTGACACCGAAAAACGTTTAGCTATTTCCAAAGCAGTGTACGCGTATCATATAGTGCAACACAAGTTTTAGATCCATGGACTGTACTACAAAGCTAGTATAACAGCTGTTCGAAAAAAAATTTGCGTGCAAACGAACTAAAACAGAAGCTATTGTTACGAACGTGATTGCACCATACCAAATAAATAAACTAAATATCAATTTATTCAGATGCATCAAACCATAAGGATTTAAAATTACCTTGCGGATAATGCCAACACTAACTTTGGAGGGTTGGCGAGGCGTGGCACAAATAATAAATTCTAAAATTTAGAAAATTAAATAAATCCTTTCAACAAATTTTATTGGAATTGGATGTGGGTCACATATTGTACATAACTCCATGCAAACGGGAACAGATTTATTACCAATAGATGTTTTTTATCGGAAGAGAACTGTCCAAGAGTTATTCAGAAGTTTTTTAATGATGAAACATCAGAAGTATGGTTACATTTTGTTCACAACCAATCGTATTCATTTTTCAATAAAAAGGATTGAAGGTGATAAATTGGTATCATTAAAATATCTCAAGAAATGAATAATCTTAAGCATTAGTTGAATGGGAGAATGGAAAATTATTTCTTTCCACTTATTATTAGAAATCAGTTGCAAGTTTATGTGAAAGTAGCGCAATCAACATCGTTTGGTTCAAAGCTCAAGTAAAATTGTTCTACCAGAATAGCCTAAAATATTTGGATTTGTGGACAGAACAATTTGAAATTATTAAACGTACGTGTCTAATACAACCTATGGAATGGCAGATGTGCAAAAACGTATGAATTATTGAGCACTAATTTTCCATTACACACTATCATCGAGGAAGAATTGTTTGATGAAGTGGTATTTTAAAATGTTATGCAACAGCAGAGGAATATCAGTAATGGAATCACCAAAAAATTCCAACTGGTACGAGTGGGTTGAAATATTGAAACGTTTTAAGGAACAGAACGTTCCTCTCCGGAATCTTCTAAACGTTGTGGAGTACTGCATTTGTTTGCCCGGTACGAATACGGCAACAGAGCGCGTCATTGATTCATAAAGTGTGGACACCAGAAAAAATCCAATTCAATTTAGATACATTAAAAGCAGTACTGGTCGTGAAATATAACATTGAAGGTTCTTGTGAAGATTTCCTAGAAGAAATACGTCATAATGAGAGTTTTTTAAAACAAATTCATTAAGTATTTATAATTTATTGTAGTATCGTAGTCTTAGGTGATAATATTGTTATAAATAAATAGTTTACCTTTCGTACATTTTTTTGTCCCACACTGATAGATTTTTTTATATGGTCAATGAAACATTTCCCAAACAGCGGGGCGTGATCAAAAGTAATTCTTCAAAAACAAAAACCTAAAAAAATAATACTGCGTCATATATTCAACAGCAGCCGCGAATGTCAAGGAGAAGTAATATCAATTACTTCTTCTTGCGTAAGCAGCACCTAAAAATATCAATAATAAAAACATATTATATACTGCATGTGCAAAATTCCGATTTATCAAAATTCAATCAAATGCAACAACTGACTTTATTAATACAAGAAAACTTTCTGAATATCAAAACGGTAGAACTACAATGACATCACAATTTTTTGCTGTTAGCAAATAATTACTTTTCTAGAACCCTCTTCTTATTTTTACTTCGTGGCATGTATGGCGACCATATAATTTATTCATTTTAGCAAGAGTGAGCTTTTGGAAAAATACATTCGGTATAACACTTTAGCGTTCAAACATTGTTGCTCTTGTTGCCATGGAGAATAACATGTCTTATTTTTGACAACGACTGATGCATAGGATATTCGTGTTTTTAATAAAAATATTAATAGTCTAATTTTTTACGATGGTAAACTGCTATGTATGCAATGTGCGAAACGCTAATCAAGTTATTGATGAACAAAATAATATAAATGTTGAAAGAACACGAGAAATATCCATGTTACGTCAAAGCAGATTTGGAATGGAGCAAGCTGAAGTTACACCACAAAGCAGGACTTGTATGAACTGCAGAAGTAGAATCAATAAAGTTATTGAAATGGAGGCCATCCCAATGCCATTCCGATGAAAGTAGTTATTCAACACAAAAAAAAGGTTTTATTTGTGCAAGAAACTGTCAATTTTTGTTGGCTTTCAAAACAAGGGTTGACTTTTATATTAAAACGAAATTACCAAATAACACCCTCTGTTGCAATAGAAAACCATATATCAGCCATTGCGAGTTATAATGAATGGGATTGGAGTAAATGGTTTAGCGGATTAAGAGAAGCTGCGTCTACAACGACTGAAAACAGATTCGATGGTGAGAGTAATTTTGAAGATCGTTAACTTCCCTTTCAAAAGCGCAGTTCTTGGAGTTGTACGGATATTGCAATCCTATGTTCCTGTGCAATAGTTACAGAAATGTTACAAACAAGCAACTTTCTTGATAAAGCTGCGGCAAGGTCTTTCAGATATATTACTAAAATCTTTCATGCAATACTCATCTCGGCAAAATGTTAGTTTGGCAATATCTTCAGTCCGGGAGAGCCTAATGGTGAGATTTGTTACGCTTTAATTCCGCTGAAGTACGGGATAGGGACCGTTTTATCCAAATGCATGTAAATCAGTTCTCAAATATACTGTATAATCCTGAGCCAAATGTTCAAAGGGCGATTCCATATCCAGACTGTACCTACATTAAAGCCCCAAAAAGTTCTCACTTTTGTGTTCAACGCCAATCCTATTCTAGCCACAAAAGATATACTTTATTAAATGGTGGACTAATAGTTGCACCAGACGGATACATTGTTGATATACATGGACCTTATTTTAGTGACACACGAAGCAACAACGCATAAATGTTAGAGAAATGAGAAATGACCAACAAGAAATTAGAGAGTGGATTCAAAAAAATGATATTTTTGTCGTAGACCGCGGTTACCGGGATGCTGCAGAATTTACCACCGTAAATGCCAACACAGCACGCACCATTACTAAAACCCGCTGGATAGTCGAATCGCGAAACGGGCATCTAAAATTAGAGTTTGTTTTTTTGTGATTTGGTGCCTATGCAACATTGCATTAATCTGAAGCCGTTTCTAAAGATTGCATGTGCATTCCTAAATAAATTGCATGAGCCCATTCACATGCAGGATGCAAATGAAGAACTCGCTCAAAGAATGCTGGAAATAAGAAGAGGACAAAACCTCAACGAATTTCAAATCCGAGTGGAAAGACAGAATTTGTTGCAAAGCAACGCAGGAGTTTGGCAAAATATTGAAGAACAAATAACTTAGATAGGGTTTACTCAAGATTTACTCAATCTGTAAAACACTATATTTATTATAATAAAATACTTATCTTTTGGGTTTTTTAATGGTGTACTTTAAATTATACAATCTAAACGTTTCGATAACACTTACAGTTATCTTCGTCAGTAGTAATGTTTGTTAAAAATTGTTAAAGATGTAGTAAACAATTTTGTCAAATTTGAAAAATTAAAACATAAACATAAGCCTGCTATTAATATAACAGTTTGGGAAACATAAAGCCAAATGTAATTTTTTTTTTTTTGTATATTATTATTTTATATTTATTAAGTGTAATGTTGTTTCCAATGAAAATTATGACCCCATAACCGTAACTTGTAAAGTTGGCGCAAGAACTTTGGCAGTATGTGCACATCTTATGATTTTTAGGGTATGTAAGACATGCACAAAATATTCAGTATGCAAAAAATGATCTACTTCGCACTGTTCTAGATGCTACAAATCGGTACAAACCCCACCTAGTGAACGAATAATAGTAACTAAACTACATTTACTTTAAAAATGTTTGTTGTAATGTCTTAATAATTTTCATATGATTTCTTTGGGTTACAGCAGTGGTTTATAAATGTCAGGAAAAAATCTATAAGTTATCTAATTTCGTATGTCGAATGTCGTAAGTAACTGTAAAGATACCATAACTGTGAATTAAAAAATACAACAAAACATTACAATATTTTGAGTAATTATGGCCAAAAACGTTTCTTCTTAAAATCTTTGGTTAAGGAGGTTAAAGAACTATGATATAAGAAAAATGCGAGGTTATTATGTTTAAAAAAACATTCCCATCAAGGTAACTAAGGTATTTTCCGTACATAATGAATTTAACCACAAGATTATAAAAATGTTATATAATTATTTTTTTAAAGCATAAAGCAGCAACTGCTCACTAACGAATTGTGATTCTAGTTATTTGTTTTATAGTGTTTTCTGTTTTAGATTGTTAATATAGTTATACAACATTGCCATTGCCTAGAATAAAAAAAAACTAAATTGATAACAATCACTCCAATCCATTTAAACATTGTATATTGATGAAACTATAACATAACATATTTAAAATCTAGGACTACTTGTAGTCTAAATACCGTTTATTTTACACCCTGCATGTACTTTTTGTTACTATTTTCATATTTTGTCGTTGTGAATGCACAAATTCGATGTCGACGCCGGTTAAATATAAGTAAACAAGCCGGTTTTTTTTTTACTGAGCAGCACTAGGCTAAATAGGAAATCTCCGACTTCACTTATTGAACTTGGGAGTGCCTCGGTAAAACGGCAAACAATAAACAAATGTATCAGGGGTGTAACTATTATCCACAAACGCATAAAAGCAAACTGCTAATATAGCATCAATACTGTATAATCCTAACAAAAATTGACGAAACGCGTCTTTAGGATTTAACCATCAACGCTGTTGAGGCGTAAGCGGCCCGACAACAATAATTCGTAACTACATCTAACTGCTTTAAATCTCACACTCAACTCTCAAAATCTAAACTTTGACTCTCGACTGAACTAAAAGAGACGCAACCATCTGCCCCTTCTTTTATAAGTACGTAGATTCGATAAATGACAACTCATCATTTCACATGAAAACTTAACGATAAAAAAAGAAACAAGAAACTGTCAATTTAGAGAATGCACGAAACATAATAAATGCTACCAACTATTGAATGCACGATACATAATAAATGCTACCAACTATTGTAACTGAGTCAAATAAGTTCTTAACAATATTTACAAAAGCTACACAAGCATATTAAGTCACTATTCGATATATTCGACTTTATGCAAGCAACTTAATTGATATAAACTAGGAATTCCAAACGATAATTGTGATATCAGAACATCATAGAATGCGAAGGATTTGATTAAATTTAGCAAACTAAACGCATTTATACATTCGTACTAAACAATTTAAATCTCTGCATAATTTCTTCATAAAAAACTCTGTTCCACTAACAATCTTAAAATCATAAAATTCATCAATGTACTGAAGTAACTCCTACATTACAAACAAACAAAAAAAATATTCCTCTATTTCTCTCACGATTTCCACACAATGTGACAATTTCGACAACTAAACAAATAATAGTCTTCAGTTTTAGAGAGGTAACACACGGTGACAACACATATTCATTATTTTCAAACTTACATAGTAAATAAGTCAAGAGAAACTAAGTAAGCCAAGATTACTTTATTCTTGAGCTTCTACAATTAACTGAGGCAGGTATCAAATATGAGTTAAATAACACACAACATGCAAGTTTATTCAGGTTTTATTCACAATTGTATTGTAATTTCTTTTAAAAACTGAATCGTTGTGTGTTTACTTTTAAGGTTGGCTAAACTTGACATTTCACGTTTGAGAGCTGATTTTTCTGAAGCTATTGACACATAATCCTCACATAATATACTAACCTGTAGAATTGAATTATAGCCAACTTACAGCATTTTTCTTTATGTTTAAAGCCTGAAGAATTATAATAAAATTTGTTATTTGTTTGTCATTTTTCATCCATCCTATGGTGTTTTTTGGGTAGGTGTTATATACTTACTATAATAGTAGTACCTCCATTGTTTCAGTTATATTTCAAAACAGAAAATTGGTCGCAAATACAAAAGAAAACCTGAAAGTCGACTATATGCTGATTATTCTTCCGATTCACTGGTAACGACTTTAAAGGAGCTTAAAAAATGCGCCCAAAAAGTATGGAACATCCAAATCCACCTTACAACGAAGTGAGGTAAACCTACTGCGCTTAGTGCCGATGAAGCGAAAAATCTCGTTCATGGTTTAGTGACAGCTACTAAATGGGGTTTCTCAGTTTCATAATTAGACATTGGTAACCTTGTAAAGGGTTATCTTTATAGAAGAGGAGTAAACCACATTTTTAGAACGCAATGAGGAATTGATACGTTATGTGATAATCTTAAAAGGACTCGAGCTGAAATTACCTAGTCTGTATTGAACAGTTATTTTGCAAATTTGAATAATAGTCTTGAGAATATAACACCTAATAGAGATACCGATGATCCTAGGCGCTCCAAGGTGATAACTCGTCGGGGAAGTAAGCGTGCTGAACGGGTGATCCACTCTTCAAAATCGAGTACGTCTGTGATGTTTGCAGGTTCAATATCGGGAACACTATTAGGTCCCTATATAGTGTATCCAAAGGTACCTGGTTTTATGGTAAATCATTTGAAGACTGGTTGTTTACGATAGATAATTTTACTGGGTGACAATCTAGCTAAGTGAAAGTGACAACAGCACGTGAAAATAATATATGATTTGTGTTCTTTCCGCCGAACAGTACACATACAGGGTGCGGCATTAGTGCGTCGAAGTACGATATATCCGTTATTAAAGGAGTCACCAAAAAAAGTTATTTACAAACATTATAGGTAACTTCAAACTTTAGAAAACGTTATAAAATTATTTTCGCATTTACAGGGTGTTATATATTACCATGGTGAACCAAACATACCTTTTTAAATGGGACACCCTATATATTATTTCAAATTTAGATTAAGCTCATCTCCCCCATACTTCCAATGTAGGGTTTTATTACGTTATACAGGGTATTTCAAAAGTTATGGTCAATTGTACACGAAAATCATTCTAATTTCAACGTGCTGTATACCCTAGACAGAACAACCTTACAATAATTTTTTTCAGGCATAACTTTTTCACATTGGTACGATATTACGAGAAAGTGCTATTTCTTTATTATTGCACCAATTGAATATAGAGCGAGTCAAAGCCCGAACACATGATTTTGTCAATTTTTTCAAATGAATCGCCCTGTATTTTATTTTAAAAAGTGAAAATACACTTTATGTTCTTTCATTTTTATTAAGCACTCCCTAGAGCTAAAATCGTTAATTTCTGAGATATTTTCAATTCAATAACAGAAAGAGATTTTTTTTTAAATTCTATTATAACAAGTTAGCCGTGATTAATTTTATAACAATTTTCTCTTAATAATAGATGTTTTTTGAATTTTTTATAATAATTTGTCACACTTTTATTTGTTCACGGCTAACTTGTTATAATAGAAATTATTATTATAAAAAAAAATCTCTTTCTGTTATTAAATTGCAAATATCTCAGAAATTAACGATTTTAGCAGTAGGGAGTGCTTAATAAACATGAAAGAACATAAAGTGTATTTTCACTTTTTATAATAAAATACAGGGTGATTTATTTGAAAAAATTGACAAAATCATGTGTTCGAGTTTTGGCTCGATCTATATTCAATTGGTGCAATAAAGAAATACCACTTTCTTGTAACACTGTAGCAATGTCAAAAAGTTATGCCTGGAAAAAATTATTGTTCGGTTGATCTTGTCTAGGGTATACAGGACGTTGAAATGAGAATGATTTTCGTGTACAATTGACCATAACTTTTGAAATACCCTGTATAACATAATGAAACCCATTATTGGAAGTAAGGGGGAGATGAGCTTAATCTAAATTTGAAATAATATATAGGGTGTCCCATTTTTAAAAAAAAGTATATTTAGTTCACCCTGGCAATGTGTAAAACCCTGTAAATATGAAAATAATTTTATGATGTAAAGTTGACGTTGCTTATAATTTTTGTAAATAACTTTTTTTGTACATATATGCTATCCCCTTGACATTTCTGCGACTGTACGTTGATTTTCCAGCTTGATTGCTTTTACTAATCCTGTACTACGAAAGAAAACTGCGTACATAACTTTCTTGACCATTATTGGTCAACGGCTCTCCTGGCAGGTAGGAATATCGTAAAATGGGATGTAAGTTCCACCACCTGTTACTATTTTAGATAAAATACGACGTCCGCCATTATTTAACATGTATAACGTTTCTCGAGTGATTTTTACTCGCTTTGCCTTTTGGAAATCGTTAAGCGTGTGTGGCATCCAACCAGTGACAATTCTTTTCATCCGAAGATGATCATGTAACATTGAATTTAGTGTTGCGGATCTAACATCAAGAGTTGCCTTAATCGCTTAATAGGTGCATCTTGTATCTTCGTCGATCATACGTGTCACTCTCTTAATGTTTCCAGCGGTAAGAACAAGACCTACTAGCATCATCAACATCCGTCCTCTTTTACATTCGCTATATCAGCGAGTCCATGTTTCGATGACAAATCGTATGTACCACGTTTGCTCTATGGCAGCATCGACTCAACTGACAGTCAAAGCTTACTACTTAAGGATGGTGGTATTTAGAAATGCAGTGTTCCCAGCTCTAACTTCTCTAGTTTCGTGGCATCTCAAAAGTATATAGCGTGACCCTCGTACCATGAGGTAAACTGTACTTATGTAGCTGTACACCCATCGCGATCTTAGGGATGACATTTTTAACTCCGTTTTTTTACAAAATCCTTCCAAAGAGACATTGTTCAAACAAATTAGGGGAACACTTCTTAATACCTCTTAACTGTGTAATTAGAATCAATATAAGCCACACATAATAAAAATAATACAAAAAGTATTTATTTTTGTTTCTTTACTTATAATCGTGTAATCAATTTAAATATTGTATAAATAATACATTTACGACCAACCTAACAAAAATATTTGCTTCGTACCCATTTTCTCTTTATGTCTTACACTCTTTTGTATCATTCCCATACACCATACAGTACGAGATACTAATATAATGACATTTGTCAGGATGAAAAGCATGACATTAGTTGAAATGAAAACTTACTACTCACATCAGATTACTGGATTACTTAATTTAATTTTTAAGGTTTCTTTTAGTTTTCCACTCGGAAAAGGTATACAGAGAACGTTTATTACTGAATTACCTATAAAAAGGTTTATATACGTATCGCTATAAAGTTAACATTTTTGTAATATTCACAAAAAGTCTTTCTTCGAGAAAATTATTTATTACCCCAAAAAAACTTTCGTCAAGAAAACTAATCGAAAATTTAATTACCTCTCTAAAAGATTTCTATAGTTCTTTTACCGCTCTCGATAAAATACCTTTATTTGTGGACAAATTTTAAATAATGTGACAGAACCCAGACCTATCGTTTAATTCTAAAGGGTTTTATTAAAATGTGGTGCGTATATTCAAGTTATCGAGGCTACAGACTTAGACATAGACACAGAAACCAGACACAGACATAGACACAAATACAGAAATATAAACGAAAAGAAAATAATACTATTAATTACTATATATATATATATATATATATATATATATATATATATATATATATATATATATGGCGAGTTTTTTTTTTCATTATTTGTATGGGGATCTCGGAAACCATAAAAAAATAAACCAATTAAAGCACTGAAACGATTTTGGAGAATTTTACTTTTTTACAAATATCCAGTAAGCCATGCATTTTCTTAAATCAACAAAAGTGTATCTGGATTAGTCTTCTAAAGAAGCAAATCTTTCCCCATGTAAGTAAATTTGTAACTCTTATGGTTTCCGAGATTCACATACACATCATGAAAAAAAACTCATTGCGTAGTGTATGGTGACCGTCCGATGTCGGTATTATGAAAGAAGGTCATTTAAATAGTAATTATTTTTCTGCTTTGGTAACAAATATAGGTGTTGTAACAGAATTGTTGAAATTTGATATACTTTAACAATTAAAAATATCTGGAACAACACACGATCTTCTATCCTACAAAGTGGAAATTAAAAGCAATAAAAATAATATTTTTTTAGATATTTATGCAACCTCTGTTGAAATACGTTCATGATGATAATAAGCAACATTGTAAAACAACAATAATAATGTCACACAGACGTTTAAACCTTGTGATGTACCACAACTGGTGCATCTTTACCTATTTTATTTTATAAACTAGAAGACGGGTTGAATTGAAACCATCTAGTAAATATGGGCGGCTGTTGTATATTTTGATAATAAAAAATAAGGTGTGCTTAGATATAGGTTGTTAGGAAAAATAATAGAGGGTTGTTGATTTTGAGATTTAGAAAAGAGAAAACGTATTATTTTTGGTCTGATAAAATAGAATAGAATAAAAGGTAATGTTATATATTCACTAACAGTATTTTCTTTCAGAAAATGTTTATAATGTTATTACCTAAATGAAAAGGTAAATCAATTTATAATATTATTATAAATTGATTCGAACACAGAACGTTCTCTTACAAACTGAAGTAAATAATAATTGAAATGAGTATATGATTTGTATTACAATACCATGGTAAGAGTAATTATTTCGTCTAATATAAATTAATATCAATGTTTTTTGAAAGTTAATGTTACAACACAATGTTGTTATTTAATGTAAAGAGGTCTCTTGATTACATTATTGATATATTTTATTTTAACATTTCACACCTATAATGTAGCATATTAAGATGGATGATCCCTTGTAAATGAAGTGGGGGCGAAAAATCGGCACTCGGGTAAAACTGGCACAATGCTGACCTAGGGGTGATAACCGTAGCAAAACTAAAGCATGTTCTCGTTGGAATGCTGTACGTGTGTCTGTTATGAAATATGTTACCTTTTGGTTTGTTAATTGTAAATGGAGACCCTTAACATGTGATGTTTTTCATATGCTACAGTAGCTAACTGTATTATAAGTTACAACTTAGTGATCACCATTTATAAAATGCAGGCCTGTATTAAATTACTACTACTAAATTGATTGATTTATTAAGGTTAGAGTATGATGATAGCAATAATCTTTCAATAACAGTAGAATCTAAATACGTATGAATCTAGGTACCTATAATTAATACTGATTACTTATTAATGTAGTTATTCTTGTTGTAGTATGAGGCGGTGAGGTTTTCTTTAGTAGTTCTTTCCTCAATCCTTAATAAAGATAGCAGAACTACACTGCACTTGCATATAAATTTATATACTGTGTTTTATTGTGTTACCTTTATTTTTATCCTCCCTTAGATACCGCAACATATATATCCTAGTGACAACTCTCTTACACAACATAGTGGTCGTATCTAGTTTTTTCATGACGATCATTTGACGTAAATAAGTTCGCTCATTAACCTTGTTCTTGCATTCGAGTTGTGCAGTCGATAGACTGGCCTGGGTACATTACAACCTTCATGATAAAGGTTAACAGGCATATAGATGCCTACATAAAAAAAAAATCAAAGCCGCCCGCTTCTATAAAAAAACAACAGCAAAAATTTGTGCCATATAGACACATTGATGCTAAATTGAAAAAAAAATTCCAAAACCACCGGCTTCTACATATAAAATTATCGATAATTCATTTTAAGCATTTTCAATCTTAAAGAGTTTCTTTTAAGAAACTTTATACAGAAAACCCAAGGGTTACAACGTATCAGGAAAGAAATAGTATTTCGCTCCTGAGGTGAATATACTTTTTTTGCACTGGCCAAGATTTTTTTATTTATAATAAATATCTATAAAGTCACGGAACTCTTATTATCATTATTTCCCTAGGAATAAGAAAGGTATGCAAAAACAGAATGCACCACACAAGATGTTAAAAATATTATTTCAGCAGAGTGCAGAAGAATCAATACGAGTGACGTTGTCGAAGTAAAGGCCGCTTTACACGGTGCTAGTAGCTTAGACAAGTAACTCAAAACCCAGTACTAGATTTTGGTATTATAATCATCTAAACATACATTTTAGTACTAAACTTTAGCACCCGTTTTAGCGATCTTTCCAGTTTAGTAAATAGAATGCTGGAACGAGTAGCTACCCCCACTTTCTACTGTCGCGCCACGAAACCCGTGGAAACATACAATTCCAGTACTAAGCTATAAAGGACGTTTGCGTATCGTCGTTTATTACTATTGTTTTCTATTTATACGTGGTTTATATATTAAAATAGCTGCAAACAGATGGAATGAAGACACAACAATCAAATTTATTGAATTATACCGTCATAGTGAATGTCGGAATTCTAAACTAGCATCTACTGAAATAAACAAGCTCGCGAAGCTGCCCTAACAAAAATTATTTAGCAAATGAATATCGAAAATTTTAACGCTGTTGACGCTAGAAATAAAATAAAAATCTAAGGTCAACATGCAAGAACTAACGAAAATTAAAAAGTCGAAGCATTCCGGCATGGGGGCTGATAAAAATTATCAACCAAAAATGAAATGGTTTTTTTATAATGCATGCTTTTCTGCAAGGAGTAGATAGAAGAGAAACTCAAAGTAACTTGGTAAGTATTTTTATTTTCACATTTAAACTATTGCAAATTAATAATTATAAATGCGTACTAGAAAATCATTTTATTCTGCCATGGGGCGGATCCCTCGTCATAAAATAATTTGTGTATCTTTCCCTTAAATTTCTTGCGAATTGGTACTACGTTCAAGCGCCGGTAAATAACTGGCTTCAGATCTTCATGATCCGAGAATAATTTCACCTCGGTCAATATCCTCTTCATCCACCGTTCCTCTTGGTAAATACTCATTCACAGAAGTGATTCTTACCCAATTATGTAATGCGCAACATGTTCGTACAATTTTGTCCACAATCGAAAGATGACAAGCCATAGGTTTTTCGAAAATCCTAAATCTGCTTGCCAATATTCCAAATGCGTTTTCCACGATTCGTCTAGCACGTGATAACCGGTAGTTAAAAATCTTTTTTTCAATGCTTAATAAAGATCCTGCGTATGGTTTAAGCAGGTACGGCTTCAGTGGAAATGCGTCGTCTCTCACAAGAAATCCACCATCTGGTAGTATACCATTTTCTAAAGTGGCAAACATAGAACACTGCGAAAACACTCCCCCATCAGAAGCTTTTCCGTTGCAACCGACATCTATATGTCTTAAACAATAGTTTCCATCAACAACTGCTATTTAGATAATGCTAGTTTGTCCTTTGTAATTAAAATATTCGCTACCGCCATCAGAAGAAGCACGAATGTTCACATGCTTTCCATCTATTGAGCCGTAACAACCTGGAAAATTTCACTTTATGTTGAAATCATTTTCTATAGTTTTCCACTCTTCCGCTGTTTCCGGTACCTATTAGATAAATTAATACAAATTTTTAATTATACAGGATGAAGAGGAAGAACTGCGTAATATGAAGAATTGCTATCACAAGAAGAGCACCTATCTAATGAGGGTACAAAAAAAGCATTTTTCACAGGAAAGAATAAATAATGGGATATTTCTTCGTCAACTCCACAAAAGCACCCAAAACCAGTTAAAAGAAAAAAGCACAAGACGAAATTCAAGCTCATTTGACTAGACATCGACTTATGAATCTTGGAAGAATCGAAAGCAAAGTTACACAGGATACATCTAATAGAAGTTTTTCGACCACAATTTCGCCCCAGTGCAGCAGATACCAGTCGAATGTTGCTTGTACAGTGAAGTTCACTAATAATTCCCTCATAAGTACTGCTAATATTATTTCAGAAGCTATATTTGCAGCTAATGTAGATTATTATGAGTAAAGTAGAATTAAATATAATGTAGAATTACTCTGTTAATACATAAAGCATAAACGTAGTACACATTGTTAATCTCACCTTAATAAAGTTCTTCAAAGTACCATAAATAGCATCACACAACTCTGGCATTAATTTTGATATAGCCGGCCCTGAAACACGTAATTGCTGTTGCAAATTTCCATAACTATTTCCGGTAGCAAGAAACGACAAAGTTATTTCCAGTTTTATTTTTGCACGTATAGCTTCCCTCATTGTGGTATATGAACGTTGTATAAAACCATATACCTTATTTAAAAGTTGACCAAAACATGCAGGAGATATTCTCATGCAATTCCTATACAGAAATATCTTCAACCGCTAGCTCTTTTAAAAGAATCGTTGAAGCTCCATGAGAGTTTCTCCGAGAAATCCACTTTCTTACCCAGTCTTTTTCTGGAACTCATTTGTTCTTTTGTAAGTTCACTGAGTTCCTCACACAACATCTTCAAGCATGTATTCAGTAATTTTTTAAAAACTACTTTTTTCTGTGCGCGGTTCATCTTTACTCACATAAAATTAGTTACAAAGTGAATTTACTACTTTCTTCCGTGTATTTACTTAAATTACGTGTAAACAGCATACGTCAGTTTTAGTAATAAAGTTTATTACTAAATTTTAGTTACTTGTCTTAGCTACTAGCACCGTGTAAAGCGGCCTTAATGCTAGCTATAAATTAAACACAAAAGCTAATAAAATTTATAATTATTATTTAAAACAAAAAAATAAGATATTCAATTATATACATTAGATAAAATTTGTAACTGAATATGCATTCACAATTTTTTTTTATAAATCATTGAGTCACAGCTAATCTATAAATTTGATTCAATACTAAATCACAAAAAATTCAAACATTTTCAATTTAGAAAAATCAGTAAAAAATTAAAAATAAAAATAACAAAACAAAAACAAAATCAAATGGTCAAACAATGGAATGAATTCCAGAAGTAGAATATTTATGTAAGCCATAAATAGTCAACCAAACACAATCAACGGCACATGCTTAAATTCGGCAGGTAACAAACATTACCTACACACTACGTTTTATGTATTATTCATGAAAGTTACTTTATGGTAGGAATTTCAAAACTCCTTAATTACAGAACAATTACGATACTCTGTAAAATAATAATACTACAGCTCTTATTTTACACCAAATACTACGTTGTTAATTGGATTATTAAATGTTACTAGAAATGTGTAGCCAACGTTAATCGTGCTAGCTATAGAAGTATCTCACTGTGTAGATATACGAATCAGGGCATATTAGACTCTATAGATTTTTCAAATTTTATTCTAATAACCACCGGTATCGACGGATGAAAACAATAGAACATTATTAGTATATACATCTTTTTAAAATTAATCCTTTTTCAGAGTTATGAAAATTTAAATTTTTAGCCAGAGACAAGTGTGTCTTTAGGGAGTAATTTTAAGAATATAAACAGACGTTTTCTTATAACAAACAGTCATACACTTAGTATGGATTTAAGAGTCGAGAATGATTCGATTTATTAACATATATAAAATAAGGCATAAGAATCATTCTAGTAAAATGGGGGGTTGTGAAAGACTATTTTAGAATTCAAATAAATTATAAAGTAGCTTACTAGGGCCTCTTGAAGCCCGAAAAGCCTGATTTCGAAATTCAAAACGGTGAGGGCGCAGCACCCATTTTAGTGTGAATGTGAAGCTGTCAAAATTTTCAAATGTTTCGAAAGAACTTGGAAAAGGTAAATTTATACACATAAACTGGTCATTAAATTAAACAAGGAATTCGAAAATGGCAAAAAAATGGGAAGTTCCATTTAAAATAACTAAGTTGGTAACTACTTTCGGTATAAGCAGAAGTACAACAAAGTTGAAGATATTTTCCAAAGGTAGGTATATCCAGTCGGTAAAGATTTATGTAACTATTTTCAGATACTTCTAATAATTAGGTCTCACTGAAACACTTGATATATATATATATATATATATATATATATATATATATATATATATATATATATATATATTATATATATATATATATATATATATATTCCATTTTCAAGTCACTACTGCTTCTTCTCGTGAAGCAGTTCAATTCGAAACACGAGAAGCAGATGTAAAGTGACTTGAAATAGTAAATGCGATTCTACCGAAACGTCGTCAATTTATCCAAATGGATTATGGAGAAAGAACACGTGACAACATTCGAAACAAGTTCATGGATACAGACAATACCCGCGGAAACACACACATATATATATATATATATATATATATATATATATATATATATATATACAGGTATGGAAACACATTATGGCGGGTCTGACTTATAATAAGCTAGAAAGAAACCCAATAAGCATTATATGAGTGCGACAGATACATGCTCTTAGAAACTATTAAGTAAATACTTTACACTTAAACATTAAATGATACCTCAAACATCGAAGTTTATTGTCATTACGAATTTATGACATGGTTCAATTACTACTCGCAAGAAAAACCAAGAAAACCCAACTATTTTTAAAAATTAACAGAATACACTTTCTTCAAAACTCTACTTTATAAGATTTTCGAAAAGACCTCCACCTTGCGCAACGCAGTAACCCAATCTGTGATAAAATTCAGTTCGGGTGTTTTCTAACATTTCTTGGGTGATACTGTTTAAAGAGACTGTAATTTTGACACGAAGTTCTTCCAAATTGTTAGCACGTTCATGCCTGTGCCCATAAATTTGCCGGGATACGTATCCCCAAACCAAAAAAGGCGTTCGACGCGATATCAGGTGAGCGAGGAGGATATTTAATAGTACCTTTTGCACTAATAATACGGTTAGGGAACGTAGTTACCAAAAACTGTTGAACCATTATCGCAATGCGAGCAGAACATCCATCTTCTTGATACTAAATGTCATCAAAATTTATATTAAGGCGTTGAACAGCTGGAACTATGTGGTTTCTCAACAGTTCTAAATATTTGTGCGTATTCAAATTTCCGTTGATAAAAAATGGACCAATTATGGAATTGCCTAAAATTCTGCCCACACATGAGCTTTTTGGGGGTATTGCGCCCGGTAAAGAATACTAATGTGTTTGTTTTCCCGAGAGTAACCAACAGCGACAGAGGATTGTGATGACCACACTCGTCGGTAAACAAAATATTTTCAATAAATCTTTCGTTTTCATCGTGTGTGTGTGCGTGCGCGTGCGCGTGCGTGTGGGTGCGTGCGTGCGTGCGTGCGTGAGTGCGTGAGTGCGTGAGTGCGTGAGTGCGTGTGCGCGTGTGTGTGTGTGTGTGTGTGCGTGTGTGCGTGTGTGCGTGTGTGTGCGTGTGTGCGTGTGTGCGTGTGTGTGCGTGTGTGCGCGTGCGTGTGTGCGTGGTGCGTGTGCGTGTCGTGCGGCGTGGTGCTGCGTGTCGTGTGTGCGTGCTGGTGCGTGGTGCGTGTGTGTGTGTGTGTGTGTCGTGTGCGTGTGTGCGTGTGCGTCGTGTGTCGTGTGCTGCGTGTGTGCGTGTGTCTGCGTGTGTCGTGTGCTGTGTGGTCTGCGTGTGTGCGTGTGTTGCGTGTGTCGTGTGTGCGTGTGCGTGTGTGCGTCGTGTGCGTGTGCGTGTGTGCGTGTGTGCGTGTGTGCGGTGTGCGTGCGTGCGTGTGTAGCGTGGCGCGTGTCGCGTGTTGCGTGCGCGTGTGTGCGTGTGTGCGTGGCGCGTGTGTGCGTGTGTGTGGTGGTAGCGGTGGATGAGGGTGCGTGCGTGCTGCTGTGGGCGTGTGCGTGCGTGCGTGTGTGCTGTACGTGTGTGTCGTGTATGTGTATAAGAGTGTGCGTGCGTGCGTGCGTGCGTGTGTGTGTATGTTTGTTTGTGTGTGTGTGTGTGTGTGTGTGTGTGTGTGTGTGTGTGTGTTGTGTGTTGTGTGTGTGTATGTGTGTGTATGTGTGTGTTTGTGCATTTGGGTGCCGTGTGTGCGCATGTCACGTGTGCGCGCGTGTGTGCGCTTGTGTTCCCGCGCGCTTGTGTGTGTGTGTGTGTTCCCATACGTAAAGGAAACCGAAAATATCGTGTACAAACATTTTTTCTTAAACCAGATCACAATACCTTCCTTACGTATCAGTCGCATATGATTAACGCGTAAGCGTTGTGATATTTTCGGAAGATAAAAATTGTCATATTTAACAGCTTTCTAATAAGCAGTGCAGCCTAGTTCTTGTACGTGCAGTTTAATTGTGGCTATTTCGTTATTAAACTTTTCAATGCTATTTACTGAACGCTATATAACAAATTCAACGAATATGTTTTTTCGATACTCTCAGATTTAGCAAATGGAGAGACCTTTAAATCATTCCAAAATGAGATATGTCTGATCGATTATGACGATTACGGAAAAACTTGACAAATTAGAAAGTTATTTATTTACGTACTAGTACAAAATAAAATAGAAAGTATACTCAAACGATAAAGGGAAATTAACATCTCAGGAAAGGTTAACGCCACATGCGAATGAACTTCTGCCGCTGCATATTAAAATGCGTTATTATCGTCTTATACATATAATAAGATATTATAACATTTATGTCTCTAGTTATTTAAACAAGTTGAAAATAGTGATTATGAATTAAATATTTATAAATCTTTGACAAAATTGTATTTAAAATGATTTTTTTTCCAGTGTTTATGTCACAACTATGCAATCAATTTTTAGTTGCTAAGGGTTGCTGAGCACGTTATATATAACTTAGAACCTTGCAACCACGTATCTAAAACGTTTTACTTTCGCTTGCTTGCGTATTAAATAGGGGAGAGGGGTACATTTCAATGTAGGGAACATTTGAACACTATTTTTGCACCAAGGTTCTTAAATGACAAATGATTGACTGTGCAATACACATATAACCTAACCATCTACAGACCTTGTTTTTGAACTAGTAGAGAACATACGCACACGGGTGGCGTCGGTGTAGTTGCTCTGCGTTGCGTGTGGAATGCTTATCGATTGTCAACTGTAGCCATAACGATGTATTTAATTAAATGATTTTTTTAATTTCTTGAAGTTTTACGGATTATTATTAAAATTAGATATACAAAACTTTATATCGCTGAAATCAGAAAAAATAAAGAATTTAATCAGCTAATTTTCGCTAAAAAGGTAAGTTAGGATTGTAATTCAAAAAGCAGTGATTAATCTTAAAATTATCTATCAAAAACCTCTTTAAGATTTTACTGTTTTTTTGATAACTAACGTGCCAACGTTGATTGAAACTTTTAACGATTTTCAGTTTTTCACAAATAAATCGGAAACTTGGCAACGATGGTCAATTTTCTTGCCGGCTTCTAAATCTTCATGTAATTCTGCCTCTCTCCCCCTAAATGCTAGTAAAATGTACATCGAGTGCCACTAGTAGATATCCCCTCGGTACCCCTATTTATCTCCCAAAATGACGTGGCCGTTACCCAAAAGTGTATCCTGGTAGGAAGAGGAGGTTGAACACAAACTCTAGAAAAAGGAAGTGGAAAATTTTAAGCGAGACCGCGAAAAAGAATAATATTGAAGAAGAAATTTAAGGTCAACAAAAAAGGAACAAACACTTAACAGGAGAGGTGAAATCATCAATGGTGAACAAACAGTAATAAGAAATAAAGACAAAAATTAAGGTCTGGAGTTTGAAACAGACAAGGAAGACAATTACTTAACTGATGTTGATTTAGGTGGTTTAGAGATCTTAGGAGAAATGTGTGTTGATAAAGAAGTAGAACAAACCAAAAGCAGCTGTTTTAGTAAAGTTTGTTGACAAAAGTGTTAAGTATTATGTAGCAACAATAAGTTTAAAGCTAGAGAAAGCTGAATATAAAGTGAATTACTTAAAAACAAAGATAACAAGGCAAGAAGACTTGTATACATTTTCTGAATGTTGAGGTGTTAACATTAACATCATTCTTAAGTTACCAAAACCCATTATACATAGTCGTACCGTATGAACAATATCGCTAGTGGCATTTGGTATCGTTTTCAGTCTATACACTGTATTTTATTCACTTTGTACAAAACCACCCCTGGGTTAGTTCAAATCTGCCCCATGTAGTGAACAGATTTGAACAAATGCAATATTAAAATTCGGTTAGTTTATTTTGTTACTTCTCAAAATAATGTTCAAAACAAAAATTACGTTCGAAGTACGAGTTACTACGTGATTGCTAGGTACGTAAGATTTAGTTATTCACTTAGCAATCCTTAGCAATAAATAATTGGTTCCTAATGTCATGTCATTGTATATTTCCGCATACAATTTTGTTATTTTTTTCCTAATTAATCATTTTCGTGATGTAATCAATCATTCACTTAATTTATGTCATAACCTTAGTGCAAAACGTATCCAGGTTCCAAAATTATGATATAGGGATATAGTGTTTTGAAGCAAATCACATTTGTTAATCTTTTTTCAAGTCCAGACCTAGTAAATATGAAAACAAGATACAATGTGGTTTGAATGTTATGTAGAATTAGAAATTGAGGAATATAAATAAATCACCCTGTATCTTGCTTATCTGAAACCCAATAAATACAGGTTATTTATAATCACCTGGGGGTTCCATATCTACTCCTAACCTAAGCGCATTTCCCAGTGAAAACCTTGCAAATGGTTGCTACCTGGGTTCTTTAACACAAGATCTACAAGTGCAACACGTATACGCTTTTGGTTAGAGACTTGTAAAGTTTTGTAACACAAGCCAACATGTACTAACCTGTGTAGGACTTATAATTACGGAAAATATTTTACAATTGTACGTCTGTTCTGTAACTCAAAGTTAACAGTTGTAAGTTTATGTTACGCATTCCATTACGATTGTAGGAAAATTTTAACTTTGCCTATAGGGTGGGTACGAATTTCTACATGTATTAGTTTAGAAGAAGTCATTGCTTGATTGACACACGAAGACGTATTTCGTGTACCATATCGATTGAGCGAAAGAACTGACTTCCCTCGGATAGAGAATTTGAGGAGCGATTTAAACTAAATAGAGTGCAATTCCGAGATCTCTTACGAGACCTATCTCCAGCTTTACGGAACGGCAGTAATCGTTAGTATGGGCTGCAGCCTTCACAGAAAATGTTGATTGCACTATACTGGTTAGGAAATGAAGGACAATACCATGGTGTGTGTGTGATATGAATGGTGTATCGAAAATGATAGTTTGTAGATGTGTACATGATTTTGTGGATGCTGTTAATAAAATAAAATTTAACGAAGTAATATCTTGGCCTGCTTACACTTTAGGCGTAATACAGGGCTTTTATGACATGGCCGGCATGCCCGAGGTACGTGGCGCCATTGACGGTATACTTATAAATATAGATGCTCCAAGTATTAATGAAGCAGCTTATGTAGACCGACACGGGATGATGTTGAGCCAGCTCAAACTGCGTTGAATAGAGCCCACAAGCGTAGTAGGAGAATTATTGAAAACGCACTTGGAATATTAAAAGAGAAATTTCCGTGTTTAAACCATTTACGAATTAATCCGGTCTTTGCTGGTAATATTTTTAAATGCTGTGCAACATTATGCAATTTATCTAAAGCGTATAATCAGTTTGGTGAAATGGATCAAGCAGTAGATCATGGAGTTGAATTTGTTGACACACCAAATCTCGAAGAGGAAAATCAACTCCCGACTGCTGCAGGAAATCAAGCCAGATTACAACAATTAATCGACCACTTTAGAGTTGCATAAATTTATAATACACTATCACAATTATGGGGTTTTCATTCTTTGCAATAAATAACTACTATTTTCCTTAAGTAGCTTTCTCGTTTTATTTGAAAAATCATTAAGTATGAAATAATAATACAATATTAATACTGCATATATTTTTACAAATTTAGGAAAGTAAGACTGTCATCATTATTATCCAATTTGGTTTTTTCAGTTTTGTGTCCCAGGTATTCATTTTGTAATTTTAGTTTTTCCTTTTTTTCGTTTTCGCATACCTTTTCTACAACTTGTGTTATTCGCTTTCTTTTACATGTAACCACTTTTGTTAGATATCAATATAACCATTTAAATCACACCCTTATCTGTTTTATTCGGGGTTAATGTCGAGCTATCATCATGGAGAGTATCATTAATTGTGTCCCTCCTTTCCACAAGCGTAAAATTTGCTTGTGTATTAGACTAGGAGGGTGTATCGTCCCTTGATTCTAGTATGCCAAGCCCACAAGCTATAGGCGAATCTGTCCCAATAATATCTAAGACTGTCTTGTCTATTTTTGGCAATTTACCCATGCCTCCTGTGCCAGTCTTTTTTACATTATCGAATTTTAACTAAAATAGGAGATTTAAAGAAGACTCAATATCTTTTTTTTTTTTTTTTTGATTACAATAAATACTCCGCTCTTGCGTGGGAAATGAAAAGGAAACAACTCTAAAACCGGTAGCATTTAAACATTCCTTACAGTCACCGGACAATTAAGTAGCGATATTCATTTTAATAGGTGAGCTTTAAAAAGAAAACCAAATAAGAACCTAGGTGACCTTGGATTCGCCGGTAGTATTTTTGCAAAACACTCTATTATTACTATAATACAAATTTACATAACATCTACCCGATAAGATGCTTTCCGTTTTTATAATTTTAAGAATCTGTTTTAAGTCAAATTACAACATCAAACACTCGCCATTGCACTTTTATTAAGATTTTGCCAAAGTGTATCTCTTGCGTATGGTCAATCTTTCTCGACCGGCATTACGCATATGCTTCGAGCAAGAGTTGCCAACTCTTTCCACGGCTTCACCTTGTCCTCTTTACGAAGTGTATCAGAGAATGCCCCAAAAAGAACCTCTTTAATTTAATTTAATTTTCATAAGCCATTGCATTTTCAAATCGAACACCACTTGTTTTGAAGCATTTTAACTATTAACTACTAAAATTAATTTCAAACCTAACTTGTCTAAACAAGTTGTATACATACGCAATAATACACATGTCCCAAGAACGTTTACCGTTCTTGCGCACTTTAACTACACTTGTAGAAATATTCTCCATTATTACAAGCCATTCTAAGAACACTGTGTTACAGAAATTAACAGGAATTGTAGCTACAGATGAATGTTTAACAAGTTCTACACTTGTTACAACTGTAGGTTTTGTGTTACAGGCCCCTGGTTGCTAGGTAAAAAATTTGAAAAATAGTGGACCATGAGTGACAATATGGATTATCAGCATATTCATTTTAAGAACTGATAATTGATCATAACTTTGATTACTGTGTTGCCAATGAGATAACATCATGGTGTACACCACATCAACCATGTTCGGGTAGTCATTGTAAATGATGATCTCTCATATCTCGAATTCCAACTAGCCAATTCTAAAACTCGAAAAAAAATGGCGTCACATGCGTACATATCGCGTTCTTAATTATAGTATAAATTAGAAAGTTTTAAATGTCGACGTCTTATACCTAGAATCTCGAATCCGGTAATTTTAAAATTCGGAAAAAATGGCGATACATGCGTACTTATTGAATTCATAATTACACTGAACAATGTTCATTGAGTGATAAAAAGCATACAAGTAAAGTAACAGGAAAAATGTAATACGTTACACGGCACGTGAGTTCTTTTCGAGCTCTATAATTTTCGCCATTGTAGTTAACTAATCTTTATATCAGGTAAGCTATTTTTCAATAATGGTCAGACTTGAACCACTTTTCCGATTGCAAGTACCTCCTATACACATACGACTAGAATATTTTGGTAGTTGTGACACTTTCGGTTATACTGCTTATTTTAAATAGAACGCCATATATGTTATTACATTTTCGAATTCCTCTCAAAATTTTAGGCCGATTTTGTATATCAAGTCAGATACCTAAGTCTAAGGATTTTTGATTCAATTACATTTTTATGTCAAAAATGATGTACACCTGCCTTAAAATAATGATTAATTTTTCCTATAAGGAAGACTTTTTTATTTACTTTAGGTAGAGTACCTTGTTGGAAATAGCCTAACTGATTAGACGTTTGTGACATTTCAATATTTACTTAGCAGGTTGTTCAAAAAGTACTTGAGAAAAATGACAAACGTAATTTTTTTCAATAGCAACCCCAGATTTTTTTTTTAATTTATCTGAATAGTGATTAAAAATAGAGGTAAATTTTTATAAGATTATCTATTCCGAAAATTTGTAGTTTTCTAAATATTGCCAATTTAATGTTTTCAAATAGCGACTCTAACTCTGGTATAATAATTACTCTTAGTTGGCTAAGACAAGACGGCGTTGAAAAACAATCAAATTTTTTTACAATATCATTTGGATAGATGAAGCCAAATTTACAAAAAAATGGAGCATTTAATCGCCATAGTTCTTGTTATTGGAATGATTCGAACTTAAATGTATTTAGAGAACAACATGTCTTGGCATTTTAACGTTTATTGTGCGGTAAGAAATGGTAGCGGCGTGGCACTACATCTTTATCAAGAAAACTTAAATGGTAAGTTAAAGATTAAACCTGTTTTACCAACATGATGGCGCACCTCTACATGGTGGATATCTTATCGATAAACTTTTACAAAATACTTTTAACGATCGGTGGATAGCCAACACTGTTCCTTTCCTTTCGCCACCCCGCTCCCCGGACCTGTTAGTGCTCGATTTTTTTTTATTTGGGGTACAATCAAGGGTCAAGTGTATAACTCTCCCTTAACAACTATGGAAGATTGCATGCAGCGAGTAAGGAATGAATTTACGAATTTAAATCCCGGATCAAGAAGAAAAGCAACCCTTGAACTGTCACCCTGTGGACAAATTTTAAGGATCATACGGTAGATAGTTGTTTTGTTTTTTTAAGGTCGAATTCAAAAGAGTTTAAAATTTTTGCGAGATTTTACTTGAACACCTTTTTTTCGGTTTTGAGACATTTATAAATGGAATTGTTATTTGTAAAATTACGTTTCACTTACAAGTGATACTGGCATTTACGATTAAAGTAGTGCTAAAAGAGTTTTGTGTAGGTATGTATTCTCGTTATTTTAAGTTTTAGGAATTTAGTTAGTTGAAAGAGAGAAAGTATGTTTTTTTTAAGAATTAAAAAAATATCGCATTGTGTTTCTGATAGATTTCTTAAATAAAATTCCCGGGAGATGAAATTGTAATCGTATAAATGCCAATATTTGAAATTAAAAAGTACTTTGTTCCTGATAACATCCACGAGTAATATCGTTGTATGTGGGGCCATAGATATTTCTGAATGTAGTATACCATATCACTTTTGCTAAATTTTGTCATTGTAGAATGGGAGGAATTTATTTGAGCTACAATAAGTACTAAAGAAAACTAACTTAGCGATATCATTTTGGTCGGTTACTAGAAGCTAACTTTACAATTGCAGAATGATGTAATTTTATTCTCTCGATTATTCTTTATGATAGGCTATTTTAGATTTAAGTAAGATGGAAAGAGGTATAAGAGCGAATTCTGAATAAGGTAGTAATCAGTTCTGTTAGAGATGCCGTAGGGAGTGGCACTCATATTTTCTTTGTTTGCTTGTGGTGATCGCCACATATGCGAGAGGGGTAGTTATGGGGTGGAATAAGTTATTACATACTGGGGGTGTATCGAATTACCGGGGAGTAAGTGATCTCCGATTCCAATAAAAGGGATAATATATTGGTTCACCACATCCGCGAGTTATTTTCTGTTTGTATCGTTTGTAATGACAAAATTTGGACATAGAAATGTTTTTCGTGTTTTTCGAAGTGCTTAACCTTTGTTCTATGGACCTGTTGTGACGGCTTTTTTTGTGTGGATTAATTTAACGAATTCCTGTTGAAGATGTAGTTTTACGTATTTTGCCCAGTTCAAACAAACAAAATACAAACTGGCTGTAAATATAAAAGCTTTTCGTCCATTTGATAATTTTAAATTAATAAGTGATTTTCACTACTTGTATATAGTAGAGTAATCAAGTTTTATGCAAGTTTAAGTAATAGTGTTACGTACAACCAATTGTAAGATCAATCAAAACGTATTGAAAACAGAAGTATTCACGAGTTAAGTCATACTTGGAGTTCGAGTTTCTACATCGAGTATATTGCCGCCGCCTTCGAGACCATCGTCTAGAAATCCTAGGTATCTATATAATAAAGGGTCTGTTCCGAACACAAGGTAAACTTTTTGGTGTATTTTGTTTGCAGTGGTTGACAAATTTTTGTTATATATACCTTCGTTTAAATACGTTTACTTTTGACATTCACGTTTGATTTTTATATCGATTAACTTTTAATGCATGCGTATTAATTCGAATCTGGTCACATCAGTCAGGTAATACCAATTTTGGAGTACGAATCTGATCACAGGGAAACTACCTACATTTTATTAGGTTACAGTAAATTTATAATTTTCATTTAAAATTGTTGTGACCGCTTTCGTACATATATAATTGTTACCTGAAACGATAGGAGGGTGAAAATTTTATAATGTGACCAGTTTCATTAAGCCCACTCGTATTACGATTCAAAATTTATCTGAGTGTTTTTTATTAATATACTGACGAATTTGTATTGAAATTATATACGGCAAAGAGAACGTAATTTTTTTGTTATAATCTTTGTTATTTTAGTAATTCAAATGTACAGTAATTTTAGTAAAAAGGCCAATACTGACACCAGCTGGTTTCACAGCCTTTTAGGTAACTAGGGGATGAAATTTGAAATGATTGTTTCGATTTATGTGGCAATTGTGTTAATATTTCGATGACGGTGTTTATTATTAGCATATATACATATATATATATATATATATATATATATATATATATATATATATATATATATATATATATATATCTTTAGGTTAATGTACTTTCTTTACGTTTTAAAGTGTAAACCCAATGTTGTACAGCATCACACTACGTACATTTTAAGTGTTTGTTTTTTTATGAGAATTAGATCATGAAGTAAGTCCAGATTTTTAATGTTTATTTGAAGTAAAGTAATTCTGTTCAAAACTTTACATCGTTTATTGAATTTTAACGTAACTTGTAAAGGTTCAATGCAATATTTTGTTTGAATTTGAGCATATTTTAGGACGAATCGATTTAAGTAGGGCTGGTTGTAAATGAAGTACAGTCATGTCTATTTTCTGAAGTAAAAATTCTTTGAAAATCAGAGTTATGCAAGTTTTTTATTAAGCAACAAGTAATTTTAAAAGAAATTTTAAATTATAAAGTAACTCAAAATTATGTAATGAGTCGGTCGTTGACCGACTACCTGTTTGTTCTTGCATACGAAAGTTTTGCGAATAGTCGCAAATATTTTTGGAGTAATCTTTTTTTAGGAATCAACATACCGATTGCAGACATTACTGATTTTGCCGTACAGGTAAGCAATCTTGATTATTATTCATGGCGAAACTGCGCATTTTTCCTAAATTTAGGAATTTTCAATCCTGATATCGACGTTTCGTAAATTTTAGGGCTTTATATATTTTCAATCGCGTTTAGCTTTATTGTAGTTACGTATTTTTGTTCAAATTGAACAATTAATTACCTTTTCGATCAGTTATTTTGGGTATTTGAGCCAATGATTTTTGTGCTGAATTTGTCGAAATGTTTAATGAGTTTGGCACAAATTGCCTTTACGGGCTAAATGCTCTAGTGAGTATTTAGCCTGTAACAGAACAAGTACTGCTTAGATGCGAAAAATGATTGGAAGTCAAGGGCGCAAATTTAAACAGTTACTAAAAAAGTAATTTTTTCACTCCAACCTAAGAACTTCAACATCTTTTTAAAATACTGTGCTATTTTGACGTATCCAAAGTCCTTGAAAGTTTCTGTAATTTGCTTAACTGCATATGATGATGGTTTTTGTTTTTGCGGATATCGAATTGTAAATGTGTCTTATGTTCTTGATATTACTTAAATACATTGTCCATCGTCATCAATAATAAATCGGTATCATTGTATAATTTAAGCGATCCGGTATGATTATTATTTATCAGTTTCAAATAGTAATGTGACTAATATGTCATCACTTTAAATTTCACTCTGACAGATGTGTCATACTGACAGCTCCAAACTTCTTTTCAGATGCCAATTATTTTTCAACGCTGTCTTAGCAAACTAAGAGTAAACATTATTTATATCGGGCAAATCGCCATTTAAAATTTCAAATTGGCAATATTTCAAAAACTACAAGTTTCGGAATAGACAACCTTATATAAACTTACCCTTACTTTTAATCCCTAATCAGATAAAATAATAAAATTTGGTGGTTTCTGTTTAAAAAAATTGAGTTTGTCAAGTTCATCTTTAATCTTATTTTTTGCACACCTTGTATTAGTGGTTATTGAAATGTTACAAAACATTAATCATTATTTTTGGACCTGCAAACGTCATTTTTGACATAAAAACTTTATGTCAAAAATCCTTAGACTTAGGTATAGTACATGATATACAAAATCGGCCAAAAATTTTGAGAGGAATTCAAAAATGTAATAATATATAGGGTATTCCATTTAAAATAAGCAAGCTGACATCTACTTCCGATATAACCAAAAGTGTCACAACTGTCAAAATTTTCCTATGCATAGTTTTCCTACAATCGATTTGGTTCCCGGTGGGACACCCTGTATATAAATTATTATAAGTTTTGTTATGAATGAATAAGTTCAAAACTGTATATGTAATTAAAAATTATTATTAATAATAATTTTTAATTACCCTCTATATAATTTGCTCATTTGCAAGGTAGGTGTGGTACAAATATTCAAACATATACTGGCACTAATACAGTATTAGGCACATTTAAACATAATTTTCATACATAGAATAATTTCAGTAGTTGTTTAAAACATCGCGACAATATATTGAGTTCAGTGTTAACTAACGCTATGTAGACTAGAAAAATGTATAACATACAATGAGTATCTACAATGTCGATCGACGTTATATCACTATTGAAATAAATATATTTTTTTAAATCTGCAATTAAACACATTACAAAAATATTGCATAATAAATGTGATAAATATATTGAAACATATTTATCACGTTTTTCGTTGCATACAACAAATAATCATAAATTATTCTTCACAACAGTCATGCTAATCGTAATTATCCAACCCTGCACATTTTGCTTACTTGGAACGAATGAATCTGAACGTAAAATTTCGATTAAAAAAAAATTACGTGAATTATACTTGTTGGCCTCGTATGAAATCATCGACCCCGATATAATTCTATTCTTTGGTTCTATATTACAAGGTTCAATAGTTGAGACGATATAGTGCCTGCAGAATTTCCTACCCCAATAGCTCGTTGAAGTTGCGAGGCCTCAGTTTGACGCCTTCGGCCGCTCCCGCACCGCCCATGCTCTTGCTTCACCTTGTTACTTTCCCACGCTGACTTACCGTATCGCACCACTGAATCGCCGAAGGCCCCATTCCCCAGTTTATGACTAAGATACCCATTATTACATCATTTATAACTTACGTTAGTAGTGCTTCTGCACCAAAATCGGTGTTAATGGTAGCTTTTTTGATACGTAACAATTAATAAAAATATTTCAATATCTAAACGTTATAAATGATTACATAAATAATACTATTATGAAATGTGTAAAATTGCATCCTAAAAATTATACCTGAATCAAGTTCACGTAACGTGAGAACGATGTCACTGTTCCACTATTACAGAACAATCCGGTGAGCTTTTCAATTTATCTCTGTAACAAAAACAAGGTGTCACGTAATGTTTCTAATTTATACATTCATAAAAATGTATAATCACTCTTTTACAAAGGCAGAAACCCTTTTTATTTAAAGACATAAAAACGAGTAATGTAATATAAATATAACTGTTATTATTGTGATGTGTTTTATATTGTTAATTATGCAAGAACAATAAGTATAATTATCTTGTGTAATAATTTATACAGGCCCACTAAGAAACTAATATAATAGTAATTACCCATAATCTTCATGCTATTATTTTATTAAGGAGATTATGTCAATTGATAATCTTCGTAAAGTTCAAACTGTACAAGCTTTTAATAGTAAAATGCCAAAGTAACATTTGTTTGTCTTTCATTCATGCAAGTAACCGGTCTATCATCTAAAATTCTAAATCATTTCAAATACTCAGAAGGTATACATACAGCTGAGTCAGACGTGCCTAAAGGTAAGATTCGGCGGGATTATATTCTTTAGGACAATAAAATTAATAATTTAAGATCATAAAAATTAAGTCATTTAATATCTACTTAAAAGTGTAATCTTTCACGACTTAGGTTAATAATTATAAATACATATTTGATAGATTCAAATCGTGTATTTAAGGATAACTTTTACAAGCTTTATTCATTTCGATAGCAATCGCTACATTCTGATGGTGATGGCTTCAATTGCTGCCAGAAGATATACACGATTTAAACCCACAAAAATCAGTATTTATGTTTATTTAATGATAGTTATAGCTTTTAAAAACAACATACAAAATTATCTACTTGTAAGTGTGGCAGACCTCTAGTGTCAGATAGAATTTCTTATACACATCGTCATATCAAATAGTCAGATTTAATACGCAATGGATAGATACATAGGACTAACTGGTGCCACTGTTTGAGATAGTTTTAACTAACAAAGCGACCCAAGTTTTTCGTTAAGGCTGATTTTAAGTCGCAAGAACTTTGAATCAAGAACTGTGAAGTTTTTTTAACCTGCGGATAATATGTAGATTTCCCAAACAACACACAGGGAAAATATTAAAATTTTAACAAAAACAACTTATAAATAACTTCACTGGCAACTAATTTCTTGACCTTATTTAGAAATAAAGGTGGCATGTAGCCTATTACGGACGAGTGCATTATCACAATCACGAAGGAGCGAGTATCGCAATAATGCACTCGTGCGTAATAGGCATTACCACCCGAATTGTGTACTATGCTTTTTCTACTCATATAGAGTATAAGAGGAGTGCTCTATGAATATATGGTACTACCATTAGTAAGTTTTTTTATTACATTTGAACGTTTTATACACATACCTAGTTTTTTAAGAACGATCCTATAAAAAATAAATTTCCCTCATAAAAATTTAGAGCTCAAATTCGAACGAAATAAATAGAACTAGTTACGCCACTGCTTAAAATTGCATTAATTAACGCCATTTTAATTATGGTTAATGATGCTAAGAAACTTTATTTTGTCAACTGTTCTTGTTCTAAAGAAATGTTAAACTAACTTATTAATATCTGTAAGTTAACGGAGGTACTGACATTGTTTGTATTTCAAACTATTAAGATATGTGCAGTTTACGATAATGGACTATGATTTTTAACACAGAAGTAAATATCATAGATACATATGTGGGTTTTTATGTCTTAGACGAAGCTTCCTAATCCTAAATGGTACTTTTAAGTCTGCTACTTTCAATAAATTCTATACTATATTGTAGTGGCAGTTAAGCACAGAATTGTCAATCATGTTCTGCTACATTTTATGACCCACATGTACTTTAAAAGTCAATGTATTACATATATCTTCTTTAATAAGTCTGAATGTAGCAACTGTCGCATTTATGAAATTACTGTAAAGTTAGTTTTGTCATTAAAAATTATTAATAATTTTATTAAATACACAAATAAAAAGTTTACCTCGAGTAGGATTTGAACCTACGACCTGTACTTTGCTAGTGTACCGCGCCAACCATCTGCGCAATCGAGATTCAAGCCCCAATCAACGCAAATTTTGTCTTTCTGTATGTAGAACTGATGTAAGTTCTAAATATAATAATAATAATATAATAGTTTAATTTTGTCAATTAATAAAACGAACAGATGCAAAAATAATATATAATGAATAACATAAATAATTAATGACATCCAAGTATGTAGAATTTTCTTATTTTCACCTTTTCAAAATAACTAGTCATAAGCTTAATCGACTTGTACCATATTGGTAGATTAGATATTATCTAATAACCTATTTTTTATTAACTAAATAAACCAGTATTTAAGTTTTTTAGTTTTTTTACGAAACCCAAAAAAGCTAAATATTTTAAATATGTGTAATAATGGTGAAAGTTACTTTTTCGAATAACGTAAATTCATATACGAGACTTCATAAGTTTCCGTTGTTTTAAAATACAATTGGCAAATTGTACAAGCAATCATTACTTCACTAACATTATTAATCGACTAAACGTAAAGTGAATCAAGTAATTGCAGACACCAACGATAACTTCTATTTTCGATGATATTTCATTATATTCTTTACTTTTCTAAAATAAAGATCACAATTTAATACAGAGTGGTACGTTATTACATGGTGTTTAAAAGTTTCATTAAATAACAGTATCAATATACGTTTACCTAAAATCACACTTTAACACACCTAAAAGTTGACGTGCAATTAAGTGCTTTTACTACAACTAATAAATGGATTGTGTATGTACTAAATACTTTAAAACCAAAGTGACATTGTACTTCATACCAAACAAAATATTGAGGTTAACAAAATTACTTCAGTGTTACCAAACTGAGAATTTTGAATTTTCCTTAAATTGTTACGTAATCAAATCAGGACTGCTACGTTATATATATATATATATATATATATATATATATATATATATATATATATATATATATATATATATATATATATATATATATAATATATATAATATATATCATATATCATATATATATGTTACCTCAAAAGAAAAGATAATTAATGAGTTTTAATATCTTGGTAATAAGACGTAATTTGATGTTTTTCGGGATATTTTATTTTATATATTTTATGTAACTGATATTTGACTAAGGCTTGAAAAGGAAAAATCATATGTTGGGGTAGAAAACAGGTGTTCTCTCGAAACTGCCATGACGAATCGTTGAAAATTGCTATACACATGGATTTTAGCTAAAAATTGCGCCAGTTAGTAATTAATTACATTGGAACATACCGCAAATTAAAGACGTCTTTGTTTGTTATTTGGAGATTCGGGACCTATAAGGATTGTTACAGACGGGTGCATATTTTAAAAATAATACTTCTTTTAGTAATAAATATGAAAATATTCCCACGTAATATTTCTTGTTTTTTTTATAACCTTTAAAAACGGCGGTGGATTTGGGAAAAAAACAGTTAGTTGCAGTTGAAGGTTTGATTGAACCTCCCCGTTCTGATTGTTTGATGACAAACCATCATTGTAAACCGTTGTGGCTATAAACATTTTATCGTGTTCATTTTAGTAAACACTAAAAACGCGAATTTGCCCTTTTATTTTTTTTCCAAAATTAAGGTGATCGTGTAAATATCCGGGTTTTAATCCGTGAAGCGGGTGTGTAATTTTATATTATAAATATATTATAAATAATCGCTACCGGCTTGGGTTTAAACCGCACATCTTAACCCGTTAAGTATTGGTGATTAAGTGATTAATTAAAGGATTATATTCAATTGATTAAAGCTCGCAGTAAGCAATTCAACAAGCCTATGTAACCAATTAAAGATCAATCATTGCCATGCAAGAAAGTTTCTCTTTAATTACTACGAGATAGTAAATCGCACAAAATTGTAATATGATGACTAAGGGTAGTAATTTAATAGCCAATACGGCCTCTCGCAAGCACAATTGACACAATTGTGGATGTGATTTCATTGTTTTGTGTTTATCTATAGTTAAACTGCTTTTTTTGTTTGTTTATGTTACTTAATTTGTAATTTTGTACGCACTTTAATCTGAAATGGTGTTTTGTTATATATTGAACCCTTTCTTTATTTTTTTGTTCTTTGATTTATCACTGTACTTGTGCAATTACTTATTTATTAATAAATTAGGTTTTCTTGGTGGTTCTTTCCCAGTTTCGCAAATTAGCAGGTTGAACCATCATTGCTCAAAGCTCCTACATGATGCAACACTTAACCTCATCCAATCTCATTCACATAACACAGCGTAGCATACCACTACACGGCCAATTCTTTTTATCAGATTTGGGTTTTGCGAGTAATTCCATATCGGTAAATAAATTCTAATGTTTTAATTATTGCCAGGAAGGTCAATGCAAGGCAAGCAATTAATTTGAGTAAGAGTAGCATTATTGTCACTAAAGTCTCGATACATTACGTAACCGTATTACGTAATGGAAAATTTACACGTATAGTAGAAAGTTCCGTTATTCGAAGTAAATACTAATTAATATAAAATTACGCTACCTAAAGGTCATTAGAGTACAGATATTTTACAAATAAGACAACTAAATTCACTAAAAACAGTGGGTATTTTATTCCTTGTATTGTAAATTGTAGCATCATCGTAATTTAAATAATACAGGAATTACCCAATTAATTTACGAGACTTAATAAAATAACTCAATTGTATGGGATATTCCACGAATCCTTTAGAATAACTAACATCTAGCTTTGATCATTTAAGAATTATATTAAGAAAAGGTAATTAACATATCACAAAAGCTCTTAATAATTAATATTAAAATTAATAATTAAATTAAAATTAAAACTATGAAAGAATTTCTTGTTTAGTTTTAAAAATACGAGGTATTTGGTAGCAATTCCTGAAAATTATTTTGTAAGGGTAGTTATTCAAAATTATTTGAAAATACTTAAGGTTTGAATCGGAACAAAATCACTTGAAATTATTTCAAAACTAAATACTTACACTTTAAATAACACTTGAACTTCTACTTAAACTTGTTTAAGGATTTGCAGTTACCTAATGAATAAAGAAAATCTGAATTAAAGGGATTCAGTCAGGATTGTTTTAATTCCGGGATTAAGAAAAGTGATCGGTATGTACATCTGATAATTACACCAATCTGTCAGAAATTATCAGTAAAAACCCAACACCTCCACTTTCACTTTAATTGCTTATTAATGACATTGCTTCCTCCTAATAACGTGGAACTTCCTGTCCTGTTCTGTCATTACCCATATTGCAAATTTTCAAATTCAAGATTTTAGTAAAGATCAATATTTCCGTATGTGTTTCTGGCTTTCCGCCATCTTGGTTCCATACACGAATTATTATATCTTGAAACCTGGTTCTAAATCTAAGGTGCTTTTGACAGAACTGGTTTCCAATCAACATTTTAAGTTAAATAAAAAAACAAGGAAGAATGTAAACCCTTGTATCTTTTACAAAAATTAAGCTAGTGTAATAAATAAAAAAAGATATTGTAAACAAACGATGTGTCTTGATAACAAAATAAGAAATTACAAGGTGGAACAACTCTGACACTCCACATGTGGTTTTAAAGTTAGAGTAAAAAAACACACTTTGTCACCCTGTATAAAATGACGTATGCCCAATTTTCTTAATATTCAAAACGTGCTAGATTTCATATAAAGGTGCCGGTTTAGTATGTGGTCTACCTAAGGTTATCTGGTTAAGTATGCGGCCTACCCAAGTTTATTTGGTTTAGCACGCGGTCTGCATTGAAAATGAAAAATAAAATACTAAATAAATGTTAAAAAATTATTTATTGGTTACATTATATTTACAAGTTAAGTACGATATACAGTTCGCATATTTTGTAAAAATGTGATGAAAAGGTCGTTTGCTTGATAGTTATTATTATTGACCGGAGATAATTTCTATTTTATTTCTATAAGTACCCTTCATTTAATTTCGATTTCTCGAAAAGGGATATTTTATCATTATAGGAATTAATTAAAATGAAATTAACAATACATCATTTAAGATCATTTAAATATTATATTATTAGGTAGATCGGCACCCATATAAATTTACCTACAATATGAAAAAAAATAATCAAATTGAGTTTAAAATAACAAATTTATTAATGAGCAAACTTCATCAATTTTTGAGTGGATCGATTATTTTGCCGGTGTGTATATATATATATATATATATATATATATATATATATATATATATATATATATATATATATATATATATATAATACAAGGTGTCCTGAAAGGAATGGGCCATACTGCAGGGGCACCTTCTCTGGATTAAAATATACCGATTTAAGTCAACTTACCTTAGTACCACGTTGCTCCCTTAAGGACATACGAGCCTTTAAAGAATTATTTTGTTTTCTATTTTTTTGTGTAAAGTTTAGAGGGCGCTGTCATATTTTTTGATATGTGAAAAATTTGACATAATAAGTAACTTTTTAAAAATTTCATAATAATAGCTTTATAAAAGGTATACTTGCCGCAAGTCGCTAAACTGCACCATTTTCAAGAAAAACGTATTTAAAATTAGTACTACAGATTCTATTACTCTCGCGAACATTCAATATAGTGTATTAGACAGCAATATTAACAAGCAAAAAATGAGTGCCAATGACGTACACCAACAAATAAATTTAGGAAGCGACATGAATATAATTTATATTAAATAAATTTATTTTAAAAATGTTGTTTGTTACCGCCACTGTTCTTCTCTTTTTCTTCAATAGTGCATCTTTATCATGCGCAATATTCATTTCTACGAACTTCTAATATGTCTGATCCACTTATCCGTATGTACAAGATTTGTTTGTCACAATTACTTATTTTAACAACGAAAATTCAGTAAAAGATATATTTATAATTACTCCCTGTAAATTATTTAAATTCTATTTCCTTTGTTAAAAAGAGATTCATTTTTTGCTCGAATTTGTTTTACTAGCAGACAAACTATAGCTAAATTCCATTTAGTAGGTTGCAGTCAATTAGTGTCACTTTAACTCTAATTTCTGTAGCTTGTTGAATTTATCTCACAGCTAAGTTTTTCTTTTACAATGCCTCGACATAACTAATTTTCTAATAGTGAAATTACCGATATGGTGGCAATTTATGACCAACAATATTTTCATGAATGCGTTGCAGCAAGAATCTATGCGCAAACTTATCCAAATCGCAGACTACCTGACCGAAAAATATTTTCAACATTATTTGCAAGAATGCGTGAAACGAGTAGCTATCATCCTGTACGTCTTAACGGGCGACCTATTGAGCACACTGATCAACAAAAAGAACTATTATTAAATACTATTGAGGATGATGCAACTATAAGTATTCGCCGATTATCATTAAATATTGGATTATCTCGTACTGTAACTCTAATGTTTTACATATGCAGGAGATTTATCCCTTTCATTATAGACCAGTCCAAAATTAGTTCCCGGTAATTTTTTTGAGCAGAATAAATTTTTGTGAATTTAACTGCGCAAGAACAGACAAAATCCACCATTTGTGAGTAGAATTTTATTTACAGATGAAGCAACGTTTACTAGGAGAGGAGTTTTAAACAGAAAGAATAGTCATATATGGTCTGACGAAAATCCGCATGCCACTTTGGAGCGACATTTCCAGCATGAATTTAAATTAACATCTGGTGCGGAATCATTAATAACAATCTTGTTGCTCCTTTTAAACAAATCTATCTGACCATAATTACTTAAAATTTCTTAGAGAGAACTTGATCGATTTATTAGAAGACGTGCCAGTGAATATTCGTCATAATATGTGGTATTTACAAGATGGTGCCCCTGCTCATTACGCTGTGGTTGTATAGGATTATTTAAATAATATATTTCCTCATCGTTGGATTGGACGAGGAAGTGAACATCAGTGGCCTCCTAGAAGTCCTGATTTAAATCCAATGGATTTTTATTTTTGGGAACACATAAAAGCTCTTGTCTATTCCACCGCAGCTTATACAAGAGCTGAACTGTGGCAACGAATTAACGAAGCTGCGAATAGTATTAATAACCAGCATCCATCATTTCATAAAGTAAGGAGAAACTTCCTCAAAAGATGGCAGAAATGTATTGAGGTTAACAGTCAACATTTTGAAAATAAACTTTAGTGCAATGTTTTGATTTAATGGTTTTTGTTGTTTATTTTGGTTCAATTTTCTTGTTAGTCTGTTAACCACTATATTCTGTTTTAACTTTGGTTACTTTTTTTTATTATATGTACATTTGTGTACATAATTTTTTGGGAGGGGCTGGAAGTTAATTAATATGAAAACAAAATTTTTGATAGAAATTCTGTAGTACTAATTTTAAATACATTTTTCTTGGAAATGGTGCATTTTAGCGACTTGCGACGAGTATACCTTTTATAAAGCTATTATTATGAAATTTTTAAAAAGTTACTCATTCTGTCAAATTTTTCACATACCGAAAAAATATAACAACGAGAATGTAACATATAGGTAGCTGCAAGCGCCCTCTGTATAGCTTACACAAAAATTGATTTCACAGACAATGTTCAGCTAATGCAAAAACCTATAAAAACCAAATTTCAATTAAGTAACTCAAGAAAAAATGAGTTAGAGTAAAAAAAAATAGAAAACAAAATAAATCTTTACAGGCTCGTATGTCCTTAAGGGGGCAACTTGGTACTAAGGTAAGTTTAGATCTTCGACATTATGTGGTTTAGTTTTATAAACGCTGTCTTTAACTGTTCCCCACAAATAGAAATCCAGAGGGGTTAAATCTGGGGATCTAGGAGGCCTTCGAATAGTACCATCAGTACCAATCCAGTTATTAAATCTTTCCGTTAATAAGTTTGAAACAACATTTGCATTGTGAGCAGGAGCTCCATCTTGTTGAAAATAACGAAAAGCGCGTATTAAATTTAATGGAACTTCGTCCATCATATTTTCAAATTCATTTCTTAAAAACATTAAGTAGCGTTCAGCATTTAAATGTTGTTCAAAAAAATATGGACCAATGATTTTAGTACCTAAAATACCGCACCATACGTTTATTCAGAAAACATGTTGATCTCATCTCTCTACAGTTAAATGAGGATTTTGTTGAGCCCAGTAAATGTGATGTTTTCTATTAAATAAACCATTGTTGGTAAACTTGGCTTCGTCCGTAAACAACATTGATTTAGAAAAGTCATTGTTTCTTCGATGCTCTTCAATAGACCAGGTAGCGTAATTTAATCGTCTTTCAAAATCTGCAGGATACAATGTATTTCCAACGTGGTGACGGTAAGCTTTGAAGTTATTTTGTTTCAAGATTATGCGTGCTTCTTCTCTTGACGTATTACATTCGAGTCCAATTTCCCGTACAGATGCAGTCGGTTTGACATTTTATAAGCCAGAACAACATATCAAAATAACATATCGTTCTTTTCTTCGCAGGAATACTCCATATTTATTTTTTAGAAAATCACCATTTTTAAATAAGGAACACTATTTAAATTTTAATTTAATTAAAATAAACATAAGTAAAAATGCAAGTGTCAAATTTGTTTTGTTTTATTTCATTCCAAGGTGGTCTATTTTTTAAAACTGATACTCGATTTTAACTTTACAGTTTTTATTAAATTACAAGAAAACTACTTGTTATTATAAATAAGGTAAACTATACATTTTTGAAATCAGTAAAAAATATGCTATTTAATAGGACTAACATAAACTATACGTTCCATTAAAAAAAAAGTAACTTTGTGTTATATCTCAAAAATGAAATGCAAAATAAATTTAAAAATAGGCTTAGCTTAAAGTTCGTAAAAATATCTATCAATTATTTCTCTTGTATTTTAGCTTTATTTGCAACGGTTTCAAAGATATTTGAGTTTGAAAATTCGGCTCATTTTTAGTTTTTTCTAAATAACTACGAAAGTTGGCAACACTGGTCGAAATTCAAAACGTCATTTGATTGGTCTCGAAATTCTGCCCAATATTGCTAATTTAACCGACTCTGTAGCTGTTATAATAACAAAGTTACCCATAGAAGCTTAGTTAAAAATTGTCACCGTGTATATATACCGGGTGTCCCGTGACTCGATGGCCATAGCTTAAGAACGTATTGTTTGGACACTTTTAAGTCGAAAGTGCCGTATATACTTTTGTTCAAAACTGAATAGTTACGGAGTTATGGGCAATATTAGATTTAGCAGAGCGTGTTGAATAAAGTAAATAGCATGTTGAATAAAGTAATGTAATGTGTTATCAATTAAGAATTTTTATAGCTAACACACTTTATTTAAAGTTTTGGCTCAAAATATCTCCCTGCTGTCGCAACACATTTTTGCTCTTCTAATAATTGAAGACGTAGCTCTGTGAAGAGTATCTGTGTCGCCTCACATGCATGCAGCTGCAGCCATAATATTTTTAATTAGTTCATCTCTGGTTTGTGGTTTATTTTTATACACTAGACTTTTTATGTGTCCCCAAAGATAAAAGTCAAGAGGCGTTAGGTCTGTTGACCTCAGAGGCCAGAGAACTGGACCTTCTCTTCCAATCAACCCGTTAGCAAAGTTGTTATGTAGATATTCCTTTACATTTACACCGAAATGAGGTCAACTCTATTTTGAAGTGGAACATCCTCCATTAATCCTGCCAACTCATTTTGTAAACAATTTAATTAATGCTCGGATGGCCCAATAAGAAGGTTATAAAGAACAACACACCAAATATTCACAACAGCGATGCTGAAAATGCATTTCTCTGGTTTAAAAATAATTTGTCCATAAATCTGTTAGCGTGCATTCGACCAATGACAAAAGTCAACACACGCTGAATAGTCTGCTGCTTGTAAATGTTGAACAGATTGTATTTAATACGGGTACAAACCAAAATGTATGTGATTTTCTGCACAGTTTCAGTCGAGTAACATGAACACGATTACATATTCTTCGTACACTAGAGGGATGCGGTACGGGATGTTCTGCAGTAGCTTTAGGAAAATTACCTGTTTCTGACAGATGTCGATTATGTACACTTGCTTCGATCAGAAAACCTACGCTGATATACCCGCACTGACACTGTCGCATTTCCGTCACACTATCCGTAAATAAAATGAACATCAGCATATCATTGATTTGAAAACCTAGACATATCAAATTAATCTTAAAATTACGTCAAAGAATAAACAATGTCACAAAACAATTACATGGCTTACCAGATTTGGTTTACTGTTAAATTTAATATTGCCCATAACTCCTTAACTATTGAGTTTTGGACAAGAGTGTATAAGGCACTTTCGACTTAGAATATATATATATATATTTTCCCTAATATGTCGGTTTCTTACATTTTGTAGAGTATAAAAGTTTCGCTAATTATTATTGTAGAGAGGTGTACGACTTTGGAGTGGGACACGGTATATAAATACAACTAACCTGTGGGAACAATTTAGTAATCGGAAGGTAATGGTTTTCATCTCCGTCTACCTTGTATGAGATTTTTCAGCGGGGTGATCGTTACCTATACGCACATCATGTGTGGGGACTTATGTGAATGCTGGGGTGGTATCTTTCCCCTCAAAGCCCTAGCACTATTCCTTCCGATAATATGTGTGCTGGGAATCAATTGCTATGGCTGAAAGAGCGTGGAAAAAAACGAGCAGTCCGGCCTCCCGTTCGGGGAGGGAATGAAACACGTTGCTTTCCTTTTTTCCTTTACTATAATATGAACATCCATATTACGTAAATTACATTTAATTTTCAATTTGAAGAATACTTAGTAATTTATTTTTGACAAATAACAGGTAGTCAACAAAAACGAAACCATAAATAAAAAACATAATTTCACAAATTAAGTTATACTGCATTATACAGGCTGTAACTATAAATAAAAATATTTCTGTTTTTATACTCATTTGCGTTTAATAGGATTATAGCAAAAACTGGCAGATTATTGACCCACCTATAATTTTCCTCAGAGTGAATTTATTTTACAATGTAAATGGTAATGGGAACAAGTGGTTTCATTAAATTAATGGTTATGGCAGATTCGAGGCGGTAATAATGATGCAGACATGTGCTCTTATACATTTTCAAGACTCGAATTGGATTACTATAAACGACATGCCCTATATCTTACAAAAAAAATCCTAATAAATCAAGCAATGTGTACGCTCTGAATAAGAAGGATATATTGTATTATAACAATAAATTAGAAATTCTAAATGTAAATACCATGAAAAATATGTTTATTATTTATTTACATTAATTTAATAATGTACTTACGAAGACTACTGATGTATCTGTAACTGTACATTCATCAAAAGTGTTAGAAATTAGGTGCGGTTTTAATATCTACTATAAATAACATTTTTATGTATTAAGGCGGTTTAATCATACTATTATGGAGTTGTTTGTACTACACTATATAATAATGAAAACCGTTTATAAATCTTTGCAATATTAAAAAAGACTAAAATACACTTACCCTTTAAAAGACCGCCGCTATTAGTAATCCGTGTTTAAGTGGCGCTGCAAAAAAAAATATCATTAATAAACATAAAATTACACAACTGAATTCTCAGGCACAATGCAATGTTCCAATGTAATGATTAATATTAATTGTAATCATAGCCTTTCACCACCGAAAGGTCCAATACGCGGCTTGGGGAAACCGGTTTTTAATGTTCCGCAATGTGTTTGCCAAAAGGCATTTCCTAATCGTAAGTTAAAATTACTGCTAACAGGTTGGTTGCTGTTTTCCTCCGTGTTAATGCTGGTGACATTGTTCCAATGTATCCGCAGGCTGTGTCATCGATAATACTACCCGAATGCGCCGAGTTTTCGATGACGAATGATCAGCTCCACCTAGTAGATCGTCACGAAGGACTGAAGATATAGCCTGTCTTTTTGAAAAATGTTTTACCAAATTAAAGATGTTTTGTAGGACAACACCTCACTTTCAAAAATCTGCTTGTAGATACCACCCTTATCAGGTACTATTATGCTAGTTACTCAACAAATTAGAGGTGGCTAAGTTTAGTTGTGATAGAGATGGAGCTTCGTGCCCAACCGGAAATTCCTTTCATAAGTGTCCAGCGCTCGTATATACAATATTCACAGAACAGCAGTGTTTTTATATAAAATTATAAGCTTTTCAGCTTGTTAAAAGTTTACCTCTACTGAATTAAATAGTATTTTGGTGACTTATTAACTGATCCTTCCGAATATCTTTCAGTTTTGTCGTTGAGTGATAATTCACTCAACGGTTTTGTTCACTAAGGACCTCCACCATTAGTCATTTGCTAACTCAATTTGTAACTTTGAAACAAGTATTTGATAAAAATTTTAAACTCAGAATGGTCAATTAATTTTCTTTTCTTCTAGCGGTGTGTAAACTACAATCATCTAGCATTTCCTCTTGACAATATCTTTTGATTTTGTTTGTTGGCGATGTAATTTAACCATTACACCGCAACAATAAATATGGCGAAAATATAACGTTATTAATGATAAGGTTCGCCCTTTATAATGTACCTGTCTTTATGTCATTCATGTGTTGTAGTTTAAATATGAGATAGACTTTTTATACACGTTTGAGTTCGTCAGTATAGTTTGTTTCAAAAATCTTATTTATAAAGTCAAAGTACCAATTCGAGGATAACATTGTATTACTCAAGTATCCTTTTACTTCAACATTGTACCCGAGGTCCGTGGTTCCTAGAAGATATATGATTTTTTTATTGAAGAAGATAGTTTGACAGAAGAAGGCAAGCAGGAGAATTTTTGGTCAAAATGTTAAACGTTTGAAGACACTTCTAGCTGTTATGAAATTATAATAATTTACAAAATTCTAAAACTACTTAAATAAAAAAATGCGGATGATGCACACGCTCAAACTAACTACTTTGTTTTTAATTCCGAATGGAAATGATGGCTTCGAAGGCCAATGATTGAAAAGGAAATATTTACCAGATGATGGTGTAACAAAGGAGTAACAAGCTAAGTACGACAAGGAATTGTCTATGTATATTGAAGCAGATGGTACTCTTTTGCTAATTTTCACGCTTAACATGACGCGAGAAACGCTGCAGAAGGTTATACGGTTTCTTATTGCTCAATAAATGTGGTTAGAGCTTCATAGACTACGTGATGGTGGTATCGAGGAAAGATCCTATAGTTTGTGACGTTGCAGCACATATTTCCAAGCTGAAGAATTTCGGGAGTGAATTATACATAGAAATTAAAAAGACAAAGTTTTGCAAGGTAATATTTTCAACGTGATCTGCCAGATTTGTTACTAATTTGCATGAATCTGTTTTCGGTCAGCACAAGACAGATAGTCAACGAATGAGTTTCCGTGAAACGCAGATGTTTCTTACCTAAAAGGTAATGTAAAACCAAATTTAGAAGGAAGAAGGAGCAAATATGGAGGACTCTACAAATTATATTTGAAAAGCACCTTAGGAGACCATAAATTTCATGCAAACGTTATCGAAGCAGATAACTTACTTCAACTCTATCATGAACAAGTAGCACGCCAAAGAATCTTTGAAGAGGATGTAACATTGAACAGTGAGCTATGTGAGAGTTACATATATGGGAAAGTTCATGTATTAAAATACAGTTTGAGAGACCTCGTGTGCCGATACACACGGATGAATGTGGACCGTTTGAAAATTCCTATTCAGATTATCGATACTACTATTTGAGTTGAAATAAATGCACCTACACACGTGGTGAATGTACTGTTGTTGGATAACGGAGAAGAGTTTGTTAATCATGAAGTGAAACAAATACTTAACAAAAATGGAATCCGAGATAGGCTTATAATGCCAATACCCAAACAGAACGGATGTTTCTAGCGTGGCAATCTGACATTAGTAGAAACTTCGAGAGCAATAATGCATGGAAGAGATGATTTATCTCAAAAATTATCGGATGAGGTGATTCAAACAACTTCATATATTTGAATAGGTCACGAGTGTCAGACGTTAGCAACAAATCTCCAACGAAGTAGGGTAAACAAGAAAAAACCACGATCATCATTTCACGTTAACTGAAATAATAAACATTTTTAGTACAGAAATGCGAAGAAAACACTGATTTAGTGAAGGGATAGGAAGTTGAAGGAAATGTACACGAGGAAGGATACGTTGAAGATATTGATAGTTCGGGAAGTACATGTTCAGACGAAAAGTAGGGTATATTAGAAAATCAAAGAGAATGAACCCTTTCAATACTGCAGCGGCCCTTTGGCCCCGCAAAATAAACCTAGCTTTACTGGTGGTGCTTTAAAGCTCCGAAATAGCATGTATATGACTATTATCAGTAGTCTATAAGTCAGCTAGAGGTACAACTCCATGTGCATGTATACAAGTAGTTTCGTATAACCTCAATATGTGATAATAGTTGTGACTCCAACTGACTGCACTAGGTGCTACTTCCACCGATATTTAGGAGTAATTTCCAATGGGGCTGTTTCGTCCCATCAGTGGTTTTCGTCGGGTACAAAACGTCCTATCAGTATTATAAGTTGTTTTTTCTAGAGTGATAAGCCGTTTTCTTTCCCAGAAAGGATTTTAAGAAGGAGCCCTGAGGGCTTTAAGTGATTTAGACATTGAACGTTCGAGGGATCAGATGAGTCAGATTATGAACTCAATTCAGGCAGCGGAGAAAGCAGTAATAATGACGTTGAAGAGAAAAATCATTCATCTACTTCGAAAAAAAGAGACCGTATGAAGACACCGAAAACTCGGATTGGTTGTCAGAATCTAAGGAACCTATGACATCTGACGAAGAACGCTAGTCAGCCAGATGATGGATATGCGCCTGGCATTATCAATTGGCAGAAATCAACTGATAATTTTCGTCTAAGGTTCGAACAGTCCGAAGAAAAGAATGGTACAGTTCTTTTGAATGCTGACAGAGCCTCTTCTGAGCATGATGTTGCATAAACATATTTCCCAGGAACTTGTTTGTGTATAGCGTCGACTGTACCAACAAAAGGATAGACCTACTGAGCAAAAACAAATATTCTAAACAAAATACCCAGTACACGGGCATGTATGAAACTATGAACACCCTTGGATGTACGTTAGTTATGTCATATAACATAATACCGACGTTTTAGAATTATTGGTCTGCAAACGAATCCCTTTGCAATAGTGTTATAAAGGAGACAATTCAGCGAGATAGGTCCATGTTTCTGTTGTGCAAACTATATTTTACCAACCCTGAAAAACCTGATGATTGCTCCAAGACATTATGTGGGCGAAATTTTAGAGTATCTGATGAAGACATTCCACAAAGCAAGAAGTGAGAGCTCTCACCAATCATAAAATCAAACGGTGGTGAAATTCAAAGGCTACTCGTCGTTAAAACCTGGCGTATGTTTGCGTTTTGATCGTTTCTTTACAAGTGTAGAACTAATGAATTCCCTCCTGATGTTGGAACCTGCATGTGCAGCAGTAGAGATGTTCAATCAAATTCTCAGAGGAAATTCCGACTGTCTTGTCCTAAATGAATCAGGTACAATGGCTTTTAAGTGGAAAAATACCAAAGATATTTTGGTAATGTCAAATTGCCACTCGGCATCCGTGAGTGTAACTAGAAGAAGGCTAAAGAATGGAGAAATAAATGAACTTCCTAGTCCCAGTACAATAATTTTTTCCAATAAATACATGGGGGAGGTATTGACTTAGCAGATTAAAAAATATCAACATGTGATTTAGACAGAAAATCTGCAAAGTGGTGGAAGAAGGTATTCAAATTCTCATAGCTGCGGTAATAAATTCATGGATAATATTTTGTGAAGAAGAATTGACTTCCTTGGGAACAACAAAGGCGGAAATCAAACGATGTGATAGTGATCTGACAAAATCATCAAAAGACGAAAGATGATGGTAAATGTTGGGATCATCTTCCAACCCAGATGCCAAGAAGAGGAAGATGTCAGAATTGTTCGGCACAAAAATATAAATCCGTATGATAACCACGTGCGTTGCCTTTATGCAAAAAATGTTTCATACCATTTCATTCATAATTTACCAGGTGTTACTTTTGTTTCATAAAGTTTGAATAAAAGTTTCGATTCGTCATACTAGTGACTTTCAGTACTGATGGGGCCTCTTTGTTTCAGCGAAAAACACTAATGAGACATGGAGTTCTTCAAAAGGAGCAATGTTGTGTCCAATTTTAAGGTAAAATATTCTCATTCTTGCAGAAACATATTTCGTATTGAAGCGGTTAAGAAATAGAACAAAGTTAGGAAAGCCAGTCAGATTTAAGGATTTTGCAATATCTGTTGTGGTGGGTATTTTAGAAACTAAAGAACCAACAAGTTATGAGAAACCTATTCGAAGCAATGATGAAAGAAGTGAAAAATTTACATGGAAATAGAATTGCAAACTCACATTGGCATCAAAACATGGATCTTGAAAGAATTGCCGATAGGAAAAAAAGGTGTTCCTTATAAATGGGTTTACGAGATTACCAGATGGTCCAGTTAAGAAATATAAGGCGCCACTTGTGACTAAGAGTTTTTCATAACAGTGAAGATTGGGCTAGTATTAAGTTTTTACCCTTGTTGCCAAATTAGTTTCAATTAGAAAGTGTTACTGTTAACTTAATTTGATGTATCTGTGCAGCCTTCTTACATGGGACTTTAGATGAAAAGATCTACATAAGACAACCAGATGGAACAGACTTAGTATGTTACCTAAAGAAGCCTTTATTGGTTGAAACAAGCTTCACGTTGTTGGTATTCTGAATATTTTAAACAAGTTAGGATTTAAAATAACTAAAGTTGATCCTTGTGTGTGTTCCAAGACAGTAAACGCAAACAAAATAGATTTTGCCCTGTATGTTTATGATGGGTTGATGAAAATATTACACTTGTGTTTCTGAACAATTTTGAATGAGAAGTCAAATTTACTTTACTTCAAGCTCTGCTTCATATTTTTTGGGACTTTAAATTGTTGAGGATGACGATATTACCTAAATGTGCGGTAAGCTGCTTACGTCAGTAACTACTGTAAGATTGCAGACCGGTTTCTACTGCTATAGTCAAGAAAAATATTGAATCAGCGAGCAGAACTCGAATTTTGTTATAGAGTAGCAGTTCATGTTCTAATGTACTTTATGATTGGAAGTATAAGAGATTTGGTGTATACAGTCGGTGTAGTTTGTAACGTTATTTTCACGCATCGTGTATATGCAGTATTTTGATAACGTATGGAACGTACTTCAAATGTAAAGGAAGTGAGTTTGCACGAAAAAAAATTTTTTTTTTGTGTATGCATAATGTATCTTGATGTAATGATACGCCACTGGAGTTTAGTGGAACAGTGTGTATCATATGAAAGAATATTTGAATGTTGCAGAAAGATGTTTATGTTGAAAGCATTAAATTTAGTTGAAAAATAATGCGTGAGTAAATTTTTACTGAGGCGGCACTGGTAAAAGATTACCAGTTTGCCACTGATCTTTTGCTGCTATGTACAAAAGAATTCGGATTAAATAAGTGACTTTAGACGTATGAGTGAATAAGATTATGATATATTGATATCGTATTAATGTGCAGTAAGGAATATATAGACATACTTTGTTTGCAGAAATTTTGTAAGATTGTGCAATAATGAAAAATTGAATGCGTCTCCAAGAATGAAGTTGTTAGAATGTGATGGAGATGGATGAATTGTGCGGAAATAGAGATCGCCCACATGTGAAATTTTCATAGAAAGTTAAGTCTGGATAATATACAGGGTGAATATAATTACAATTAATGATTTTTTCGGAGAGTTGTGAGTGAATCTACAAAATAAATTCAAGATGGCTACGTTCTAACTTTGCATAGCAGTGGTTCCGTTTCAGAATTTCACTCAGCAAAGAAACGCGTGAGATCTAGTTTGTGATAGGTGAATTTTGGATGTTAACGCGAAAAGATAGGTAATATGGCGGGCAGAAGGTATATAAGGGAAAATTTAATAAGGGAGTGACAGTGAGAGAATCGTTCGGTTAGAGCTTAAGTAAGGGAGGTCGCGCACGCGTTTTTGAAGGGACCTTAGAATGGTCAGTATAGGATTTTGTTTTGTTTATGAATAAAACATCAAAATATTCAGTTAAGTGTTCAGTAAGCGCGTGATCCAATAAATAAAGAAAACCTAAAGTTTGTTAATAAGTTAAAGATCAGTGGTCGTTGGTGACATTAATTGTCATATGTGTACAATCGACAATATTAGATCGATTGTGCAAAGCAAATAAGCATTCTATTGTATAAGTAGAAGTAAACATTCTTTATTGTGATAAACGTTTATGTGAAGGGCAAATAATAAATCGGATTGCCCATGTGGATATGTGAATTCCGCGCGAGTGAAGGACAGATAACTGCGCTCGCGAGTGTCAGTGTGGGTGCAAATTTAAAAAATTTATTTCATTCTTTGTTGTGCTGTTCTACACCGGATATTTTTAATTACTTCATTGCAAAAATCTCTTTTTTACTGTTTGTTTTCACATTCGTAAGTTTATGTTAGTGTATTGATTTATTAGTACCATTTAATAAATCGCTATAATAATATGGAAATTTCAGCATATTTTGCGTATGAAGTATCGACTGTCCCCGTTTACAACTCAGGATATGAAGAATTAATGTTTTAACGTTTTTCTCTACAGTATTGTTTTGAACGTTTGCACTTCTTATCTACCAACTTAAAAATCTGCCCTTTTACGTAAACTGACAGTACTGTCTGTAAGTACTGTTAATGTATAGTTTTCATTAAACAAATTCAGATCGTTGTGTGACTTTTTTAGAAATTTTGGGTTTATCTTTTGCATAGTGATATTCTCGACATACAAACGTCTAAAGGTCCAAACACGCGTGCACAGGTTTTGGAATTAGGTTAATTTAGTGCTGACTTAGGAAATTAACCCGTTTATATTAGTAGATTTGCTATAGAGTTATATGTCATTTTATGGCGTAACAAGATAAAATGTCGAGACACCACAAAAGTCCAATTGCCCGAGAACGGCTACGATTTTAGAACGTTTCCAAGAGAGATTGTTTCCTACATATAAACTGTATAAAGTATGTATTAAGGTGTTGAATCATAATATGTCAAAAGTTTGGCACGCCTTATGGAAAACATCTTCAATGTTCAATGAACATTAAAAATAATAATTGATACAAAATTTGAATTAAGGCTTAAAAGTACTATGAACTCTAAAACAATTGTTTTCGAATCGTAAAAGAGACAAGTATTTAGAAAACATAAAGTGCTTGACTAGAAATCGTAAAAGTTGGTTCTAGATTTGTTCTAACTAAAGGTAATCAATAAAATTATGCATTGTTTGCATAAATACGAGGAGTAGTAAGGCGCAACTTCCTTTCTACGAGGTTATTTAATTTTTTTATTGATGCAATTTTTAATTCACCTTTTTATGATGTATTTTAAAGCTTCGTTTTCTTCCACTCAGTTTACTTTGTATACCTATATTTTTCCAGCTTATATATTTATAGGTACGCGTTTCTTTTGTGTATGTGTAGTAGACGTTAATTACAATTCTACTATGTTGTTTATTTCTGGGAATTTAATAAACTATGCAAAATGTCTTTGTTTTTGCTAATGTATTGGATCGTCTTCTTATTTGTTTCAGAATCTTCCGAAAGGAATCAAAAATAACCTATTATTATAATTTTTCTATGTAATTAAGTACATACAGTTCCTACTTCTATACTACTGCACCTTTATCGCATATAAAAGTTATGGTGAAAATTGAACGTAACGTTTACTGTACAATACAATTATCTGCCTTCGAGCAGAAGAATGTTGAAATGTAATCATGTAAATATTTATAAACAAGGGAATTTGGTCCATTGATTTAATCAAATCTGAATGAAAAAAAATGTACAATAATAATGAGAAGAATAAAATGGTATTCAAGTTGCGTTAAGTAATTGTTAGTGATGTATTTATTCTTGTAATTAAGTATAGAAAATAATAAAATAAAACATTACTACCATTTAAGTGTAGACATAACAATGTAATACGAAGTAGTACTATACAGGTGAGCTTGTATAGTCTTGGTACCTAACCATTCAAGACGGAATTAATTGTAAAAGTAATAGCTTAACGATTACCTACCTAGAAGTTGCAAAACAATAACCGTCAGATTTCGTTCTGCAATTTTGATTTGTTATGCTTCGTTATTTATAGTGTACAATATATCGATTGATTTCTTTTGCAATTTATTGACATGAGTATTCAGTATTCTATTTGCTATTATACTTAATTATTATTCAATACATAGCCATTAAATTATGTTATCATATTGTCAAAAATACTGTCAATGTCGCAATACTTCAATTAATTATCAACGATAGATATAGATGTAGGTATTATTAGGTAAGCGCAAAGTCAACTTCTTCAGAACGGTTAAACAAAGTGTAGGTGTGTTATGCTTATTTTTTATGCAAATATCACATATAATCTTTTTATTGCTCTTGGAAAGACATGTTCGTTAATTTACGTGCACGCTATTTCAAGTGACCACTATAAATCGCTTTAAAACCTTATTTCAAAACAACTACCTTGTAATTTAGAAGATATTTTTTCTATATAAACAATTAACTATTCTCATTTTTTAACTGAAATTTTACAATGGTAAGAATGCGGTAAGATTAACCTTTAAATTTAAGCTGTTATGTAAATAATCTAACATATGCCTTTAATATTTAGGTACTATTGACGATTTAGGGCTTTCTCATATCTAATTATGTAAATTTAAAAATTATTTTCAAATTCTTAAATTTTCACCTTTCCTTAACGTAGACCAATCAGAAGATTAGTATATTTCTTTTCTAAATTTTTACGTCTTTTAATTGGCCATTGGCAACGAATTATACGTAATCTGATACAACATATTAGGTGTTATTGTAAATTTTATTTGTAATAGAATAGAAATATATAGTGTTATTGATTTAAACGGTCGGTTAGAGATGTTATTGGTCACACTCATTAATTTTTTTCTGAAAACTTCAGCTTAAGCATTAGCTAAGAAAGTGACAGTTAACATTACAATTCCATTATTGCATGATTGTTCGATGTGTTGTTTCGTCTCTTGCTATAAATAGAAGATAATGAGTATTCAGGTACAGATAATTTGTATTTATTTGATATTTACATGGAGAATGACACCAATTAATCGACTTGCCGTGTATCTAATCATCGATTTCCAGGAGGAAATTTAAACATAAACATAAACTAATGTTTTAGAAATGAGATAAACGAAAACCACCTTCACAAGTACGAAAACTATCACTGGCGTAGAAAGAAACGGAATTGATTTTATGTGAACTCATGTGTCACTAAGGGCGGCTGCTGAACCTGGGCTACTCCTATTACGCTGTACCGGGTGAACCAATAAGCCGAACCATCCGGCTATATCTCAGGAACTGTTTATCGTACAGCTTTGGGGAAAAAATTCCCTTAGGAAAAACGGCCAAGGTAAATCGCTGGAAATAACTTTCAAGTTTCTAGCTTTACCGCTAGAGGGCATAATCTTTCTAGTAAAATTTAAAAACAATTTTTTTATAAAATATGTCCAATCATAGTAGGTATTAAATAAGTAAATTAGAATGATGCATAATTTCCGCACAAATTTTGTTCAATAGATTTTTCTCTATTTTTTAAATAAAGGGTGGTGGGAAGTGGGAATGTTTGTATGAATAAATGCCTATAATTTTGGTTTGGATCAACCGATTTTAACGAAATTATTCTCATTCGAAAGGGCGTAGATGAACCAATTACATCTACTATAAAACAATTGCATTTAGTTTTAATTGTCGTAGATAGAGGGCACTTTCGAATTAAAAAAAATTTAAATTTGTCTATGTTAGAATTTTTAAATGGAAACATCTAAGTATTGTAATTTACAAGGGAAACATTAAATTCCTAACAAAACGGTGCAAACCGCATGTCGATATCTTTTGTCTAATTCGAGATATAAGTAAAAACGTGTAAACATACGTAACTAGTATTGGCTCACGCTGTATTATAATTTAAAATAACAAAATATGTCAGTATTTTCAGAATTTGTTAAACTAAGAAGGCTGCGAAATAAAGTTGACAGGGGCTTCCAATTGTTTATTTATTGACAGTAGTCAAAATATTGCGATCTTCTTAAGAAGTGTTAGCATATAACTCGAATATAACTTTTCTTAATTAGATATTAATATTACTAATATCAGTAAATAATCAGCATTAATTCATAATTAGTATATCAAATGCGGAATTGTATGATATGATTGGAGTTTATTTCGAATGCCATCAAAATGCCTCACGTATATATGCCATAAGATATCTTGACAGGAGGCATTATGGCAAAGAAGTATATAAAAGAAAGGCAAGAAGATTAAGAGAAACTGGTAACTTTCATCGTCCTTGTTATAAACGACGTGGTGTAGGTGTGACCGAAGACGTTGTTGCTTTCGTTCAACAGAATCCACATATAAGTAGTCGGCAAATCTCTACAAACATACCAAAAACTACCGTTCTAAGCATTTTAAAGCATAACAGGTAGGTTTCTTATAATATTATGAACTGCACGTTTAAGTTTGAAAATTGTAATCCTCTTTAAATTTTAGATTCAACTGTTTTATTTTCATATTGCGATAAAAATGACAACATGGCACTTAATCATTTCATTCATTCCTTAAAAATATTTATTTTTCTATGTTTTTTAGACTGCATCCTTATCATTTAGTTCTCCACCAAGCTTTACATGAAAGGGATTTCGATGCAAGGCTGGATTATTACAATTGGATGTTAGGTATGCTTGAAGAACAACCACATATCATATCAAATATTTTGTAGAGAGGCGAAGCCACCTTTATTAGTGCGAGTGGTGTTAATCTGCATAATATGCATTATTGGGCTGAAGAAAATCCGCACTGGATGGGCGAAGTGCAGCTTCAAGGTAGGTGGAGTCTTAATGTTTGGTGTGGTATAGTTGATGGAAAAATCATAGGTTCATATTTCTTTGGAGAAACTTTAAATGGCGATACATACTTAAATTTTTTGGAAAATGATCTGATATTTCAGCATAATGTGTCCTGCGCACTTTTCCAGGCGAGTTAGAGATTATTTGAATTTAAGATATCCATATAAATGGATTGGAAGAGGAAGTATATTTCCTTGGCCAGCTAAATCTCCAAACTTAACACGTCTAGACTTTTATCTATGGGGAAGATTGAAGGAGGTAGTCTTTCAAACTCGACTAACCACACAATAAGACATGAAACAACGCATTAGAAACGCAATAGTATATCCATAGCTGAGATTGAAGCAGCTGTTATGTCTACCCAATTGGACATTAAGTTTTAATGTGTGTTATCTTCTTTTCATATATTTTGTTATTTTAATTTATAATACAGTGTAAGCCAATACTAGTTACGTATATTTGCGCGTTGTTACTTATATCTCGGGTTAGACAAAACATATCGACATGCGGTTTGGGCCATTTTGTTACGAATTTAATCAGTTTCCGTTGTAATTTACAATGCTTAGGTGTTTCCATTTAAAAATAGACAAATTTTAATTTTTTTTATTCGAAACTGCCCTCTATCTACGAGAATTAAAACTAAATGCAATTGTTTTGTAGTAGATGTAATTGGTTCATCTACGTCGTTTCGAATGAGAATAATTTCGTTAAAATAGGTTGATCCAAACCAAAGTTATAGGCGTTTATTCATACAAACATTCCCACTATCCCCCCCCCCCCTCTTTATTGGAAAAAATAGAGAAAACAGTATTTAACAAGATTTGTGCAGAAATTATACACCATTCTAATTTACTTATAATATCTACTATGGTTAGACATATTTTATAAAAAAAATGTTTTTAAATTTGTCTATAAAGATTATGCCCTCTAGCGGTAAAGCTAGAAAATTGAAAGTTATTTCCCTTGGCCGTTTTTATTAAGGAATTTTTTTTCCCAAAGCTGTACGATACACAGTTCCTGAGATATAGCCGAAGGATCGGCTTATTGGCCCACCCGGTACAATTATGTAAAAAAAAACAATAACTACACATAGTAGTAAAGGTATACGGCCTTCAACCAGAAGACAATATTATACAATGTGACTTTTGCAACCAAATATTGTGGCTCATTGTGGCATTGATCGATTCTGAAATTAATTTTATAATGAATGCGTTATACGGGGTGTTTAAAAAACACATGTCATTATCTAAGAGGGCGATTCCTGAGGTCACGTTCAAAAATAAATTTCCTATAAATATTGGTCCGTAAACAGTTCGTTTAGAAGATATAGGGCGTCAAAGTTTTATTATTTTTCTAGATTTTTTTAATTACTCCTACAATTTTTAAGATATCGATTTGTCATTTGGAACGCTTATTACTCTTTGTGATATCAATATTTTGATTATGTTACCGATATTGAATATCCACAGGGTGATACATTTGGGGGTATCAGGTTCACTTTCTGCCTCCCCCAAATGTTGTTTGGTTACGCTATTGATCTTCAGCGATTAAGGATGCGTGCTGTCTTGCATGTTTCCAAGAAATGCATAGATTTCGAGATAAATGCGAAACTGTGATATAAAAAAACGGACGTTCTGTCTCCAACCCTCGGAAATGTATCACCCCGTGGATATTGTGTATTAGTAATTTTTGTTGGCTCTTGAGTTTTCGACGGATCATGCTTACTTTCCGAAATAAAAAATAAAAACCAATATAATGCAAGTACCTTCACAAAAACGTGCATTAATCATTTAATTAAAGAATTCATTTCGTTTTTTACGCGAAAGACGCTAAAAAATGTTTTTGATTCATTTTAATTTGTGTAGCGAACAGTACAAAAATAGGTAAACATTCTCTTTTTACCTTATGAGCATATGAGCAATAATCGTGGGAGTTAAATAAGTTACAAGTTTAATTGTAAAATATTACTGAATTAAATACAGCGCATACAAGCAAATAAATTACATACAGTAATAGTGAAAACATTTAAATTTAAGGTTAAATTTCAGGTTTTGAATCACTTTTTAGCTCAAAATATTCCCGTTGCATTTGAGCATTCTTTCTTAGTAAATAAAAACTTAACCCAACCTGTCATACTGGGGTTGAGTGGGGGGTTCGTGGATGATAAATGGAAAATGTTCTAACCGTCCTTAAAGTTAGAAAAGGTGAAAAACATTCCCAACGTACACCCTAATCTGCGTCAGCAATTCAAGGTTTTACTTGTGGAACATCGACAGCTTTTTAGTAATATCCCGAGTCGCATCGACAAATATACGCATGTTACTAAACTCCATTTTTGCGTAAGCTCTACACTATGCGTTTTCTTTTACAGTCTCTATAGAAGAGCTTCTTATTAACTTTAAATGACAACAGTAGGCAAAATAGCAGATGTTTGTTTAACAGGAGGTCTTACACTTATCATGTTTTACCATTTGGTTTAAAAACGGTAATGGGTTCTTTTTCCAGATTTATGGACGTGATTTTGGAACCAGAATTATGCCAGTTTGTATTCAATTATGTTGATCTTTTGGTAGTATTCGAATAGTTTCAGGATCGCAAACAACATCTTAGCCAACTTGTTATTAGATTTAAGTAAGCCAACATTATCATAAATATTCGAAAATATATATTTTTGTTACCAGAGGAAACATTTTTGTGGCATATGATTTAGGGGCGCTAAGTCTTTAATACAAAAGTTCCCTAGTTCAGGAAATGTCAACAGTTCAGAGCCTTTCTTGGATTGTGTAGTTATAATCGCCGATTTGTGCAACATTACAGCTATAAGGGCTCCGTTGGCATTGGTGAGAGGCGAAACGGCTAAGCTTTGAACAGAGAAAAAAGGATATTGTTTAATACGGTGATGCTTTTTTTTAGATTTTTCAAAACCCTTCTAATTACAGTCAGGCAGTTCCGAGTGAGCCGAGTTAGCTTCACGAGAAATATGAACATCAGATTACAGGGTTTTCCAGTCGGGTTCTTCACGGATCAGAATTATTATGTACAGTTACGGAAAAAGAGTTCTTGGCTATTATACCTTACGCTAATTTTGGTTTTATTGCGTTGTAATTCGTATTGATAATTATTCTTTAAAATTTCTCCACCATTATCGACTTTTGTATAGGTGCGTTATTACTTGCTGAATAGGTTATTTGTCAAACCTTGACCCTTCATTTTGTTTTGCTACTGTTACAAGGTTTTTTAAATATTTTCAGCTGTACTTGACTCAGCTGGCTTATTTGTTTACAAACTAATTTCTTTATATAATTTATTGAAATTGTACGAATGTATTTCTGTATTGGGTGAAAAGATGCCTTTATTCATGACATAATTGCATATGTGTACATTCATTGTCTGTTCTTTTGTTCTTGTCTGTGTGTAAACTATATTTTAATAGTACGTTTACCTTATTGCTACCTATTTAATTTTACTGTTTGTTTTATTGTATGTATAACTTTACTTACATTATTATTTTTCGTTTTTTATTGATAATATTCCTTAATTGGACAATTATTTAATTATGATTTATTTAGGACACACTGGTGTGTGCGTTTGTGTGCGTGCGTGCGTGCTTGCGTGCATTCTTGTGTGCGTACACGCGTATGTGCGTGCGTGCGTACGTGTGCTAGTGCTTGTGCGTATGTGTGTTTGCGCGTTTGTGAGTTTGTGCGTTTGCGCGTGTGTACATTTGTGCGTGTGTGTTGCGTGTGTGCATGTGCGCGTGTATGCATACGTGTGTGCGTTCGTACGTACAGGCATGCGAGCGTGCATGCGTGTGTGGGTGTATTATTTTACTGTTTGTCTCGATTTTAGAATGTTGTACGCACTTGATTTAATGGTACTCTGTTGTATTTGCATATTGAAGTCAATATGCACTATTGAGACTAACCGAGCTAGGTGGTAACACGGCATAATGAGCATTCGGGATAGAGATAGTTTTTCAGGAGATTTTCTTCATATATAGCGGCATGGTCACTGCGTATACGCACACCATGTGCGGCTGTTTAGGCGAACGCTAGGGTAATATCGTGCCCCTCAGGAACCTAGCTTCATTCCATCCGACCCTATCCTGACCTCCCTTATTCCACTATGCATACGTACATAATGTATGTATGTATGTTGGGATTGCATGATTGTGGTTGAAGGAGCTTGGAAAGCTCAAAAGTCAGCCTACCCTTCGGGTCAGGGAATAAAAACACGCGGCCTTCTCCTTTTCCTTCACTATTGAGTCAAGGTAACGCTACTAGATAATTTTTCTAAGAATAATTATCATTGCGAATGTGCTACTAAAGATTGTATAGCCTTTTAATTCTTGAACTTCAAATTACGCTTTTAAGGATAGGGATAGGGGATAGAGACTTGGTTAACACTTTTGGGCGTATTTCGCTCGCTCATCGAATTTGACACAAGGAAGTCATAAGCCAATAAAATTAACCTAAATTATGAATTTAGTATTGACGTTCCAGTTACCATTGTGAACATTTTAAATGGTCATAGAAGATATATATTAATAGATTCTTTTGCTTTATTTTTGAGATTGTATAGATAGAACGTATTTACTTAAATATGTTCATTAGTTTAATGTTCATATTTTTGAATAACGGCCCACCTTTCGCCATGATCGGCAATCAGCATGTTACAAGATCTAGTGCAATATAATCTTCTTTTCAGTTTGGTAAAGAATAGTGGGATATACCATGGTTGAGGGAATATATTTGCTTTGTTGTAAAATCCCTTCAGAATGGGGCGGTAGTTACTGTTCAGAAGGGGATGACTACTCTAATTCAAGTAAATTAGGAGAGGAAAGAACAAACTTGAAATTATGGCAAATGCCGAAGAACTTATAGTCCGCACGTTGATGTTAGTCACCGTTTGCCTCCTCTCATATGGTACTGCACAATACTAAACAATATAAACATAACCTTACAATATTAAATAAAATTATCACACCTTTTCATTTTTAAATGCTGCTAAATTTATTTGAAATTACACAAAGAAACAATTTGGTTATTGAAACGTGATTAAGTTTCTTTTATAAATTGTGTACTAGGTAACAGTCGTCAGTCGCATATTATAATAAGTGTTCAAAGTGATCACTACCATTTTCGTCTTTATTTCCTATACGGAAATAGGATTGCAAAAGAAATTTATTTACCTACCTTGTAATTATTTGATACAGATTGGTAGGTAGTCTTTGTAAAAAGTGAAAAAATGGGAAATAATCGTGATAAAAATAATAATCAGACGAAAGAGGAGAATTATTAGAGGTTATGTTTATTGTTTACCAAAGGTGTACTATGATATGCGACAAATGGTTACTATAGTTTGATTCAAATAAAGTTGGATTAAGTCATTCTTAAAATTACATGGACTAAGATTTAAGCGACGTAAGTCTTATTAAATCAGCAAAGTATATTATAGTTAATATTTTTATCGGCAGATGTTTCCACATAAATTTCCATAAAATGTCAAAGAAAGTTGAAAATTATTTAAAGTTTTTCATATTTTAAACTAGAAAAATTATCGATTATATTTATTGATAGAGTCAAAAATATTTTCCTGCGACAGTGAATTGTTATAATTTAGGACATGGTTTGATTATAATTACATACCATCATAATACATAACCTATATATTTGTAAGTAAATAAATACTTTTTTTTGTTTATTATAAATTAAATCATTTCAGGTGGAACAATTGATAAAAGTTGCAATTAGTTTGTTGTTTTCAAGATTTATAACTACCCTTCTAGAAGCATAATAATTATTGCTTTGTAATCGACAAAATTCTAGTAGATACTTTACGATAATAAATATCGGTACATTTTTGATTATTTCATTCGTGTAGAAGGAAGTGTGTACAGTGTAATGTAGTTCGAAGTTCAACGAAATTATACATGTTTAATGTTTTAATTTAGCACTTAGTTTAAATAGATTTTATGTTGCTCCTAGTTAAATGAAAAGCAATTTACATAAATCAGTACATGTATTCAGCCCACCTATTGTTATCAACATGTTATGTAAAAATTAGAATATTTATATTACATTGGAATTAAAACATTTAAATTAAAACAAAATTATATCAGTGTCACTCTCAGAAGTGGAATCGTCAACAGATATAATTAATAGTTGCACAACCTCAAAATGTTTTTCAATTTCCCACCACTATAACATAGATACTTCGGCATCTTTAATGCATTTCTGCCAATATGTAGAACATAGAGTCAAAATTTACATCAAGTGGGGCTTGAACCTTGATGGCGCAGTTGGTTACCGCGGTACTCTAGCAAAGTACAGGTCGTAGGTTCAAATCCTACTCGAGGTAAACGTTTTATTTATGTATTTAATAAAATTAATAATAATTTTTAATGTCTTGCATGTTTGTTTACATTTTGAATGCATTTCATAAATCTACTGAGTTTGCTGATTTAAATGGTTTTTAATTTGATACAAAGCGTTTTGTGGTTAACTTATGTATTCTTACGTATTCTTATTAAAGAAGTCTCTAACGATACAAAGTTAACCACAAAACGCTTTGTATCAAATTAAAAACCATTTAAATCAGCACACTCAGTAGATTTTGAAGCAAAATTTAACATTGTATCTCCCAACATACATATGAGTTTAACTACGATTATACAGGGTGTTCCAGTTTTTTGTAGCAGGACTTTAATAGTCGATAGAGCTTTCAAAATTAAGACAAAAAGTTAAACTCAATGTTAAGAGTAGTTTAACGTTTATCAATATCGACAGGGTAGTACATTTTCTGGGGTGGTACACCCTTTATCCCCCTCGAACTTTTTCATGCGATGCCTCTAACTCTTAAAAACCAAAAATTTAGATTGCCCATTTGATTTAGGAACTTTTTTGTCTTCTGCTTTTTTTTCGAAAAATGCATAGTTTTTGAGATAAATTAGCTGTAATCCATGAACAGCTTCCAAATGGTAAGTAAAGAACGCCTGATGCTCCGGCAAAAAATAGTGTATCATGAAAAGAACAATAAAAAAAAAGAATCAAATTATGTCAAATCTCACGTTTTATTTTAAATACGACTTGTGCATAAGAAAGAATGTAATTTATTTACATATTTTATTGTGTTAATTTTTATTGCAAAAGTGTTCTTTTAAAATGCCATTTTTGTTTTCTAATCAAGAAATAGGGGATATCCATCTTATTTATAGCTTTGTAAATAGAGGTTCAGCAGCAGCAGTCCGTGAATATAGGCGAAGATTTCCTTTTAGGAGAGCTCCACATCCTTCAGTATTTGTAAGAGTTCACCAAAAAATTATAAGTCAGGGGTTAAATAATGTGCATGGTCGTCAAAATAATAACCATAGGTAACAAAGAAATATTGCACGACGAATTTTGCGTGAATTCGACAGAGATCCCACAACTAGCATTAGAAGAGTATCCGTAGCTTTAGGTGGAGTCTCAAATACTACTATTTACCGAACATTAAGACGGGATCACCGATATCCTTACCATCTACAACCTATTCAAGGACTACAACCAGGGGATGCAGAACGTAGAGTTGCGTATTGTCGATGGATTTTTTCTGAATATAATAACAATCCAGGTTTTCTAAATAATGCTTTATGGACCGATGAATCCTACTTCACTCGCCGTGGTGTGGTAAATTTTCACAACTAGCACGTTTGGGCACAAGAAAATCCACATGTAGTTCACCCGAGACATTTTCAACAAGAATTTAGTGTGAACGTCTGGATAGGTATTTACAATAATCGCCTTTTTGAGCCCTGCTTTTTACCACCTCGGATGAATGCTGCGGCTTTCTTGGAATTCTTAGAAAACCAACATGGGAATATGTGGGAACATATTCCCTTAAATTTACGAAGAACGGCTTGGTTCCAGCTTAATGGTTGTCCAGCTCATTATTGCAGAATCGTTAGAAACTGGCTGGACAACCATTATCCAGGAAGAGGGATCGGTCGTGCAGGCCCAGTTCCCTGGCCGCCAAGGTCTGCAGACCTAAATCCTTTAGATTTTTTTGTGTGGGGGTATTTAAAAGAAAGGGTGTATGCAACTCCTGTGACAACAAGAGATGAACTCAATAATAGGATTAGGAATGCGTGTAATGAAATAAGACAAGTTTTAGTTAATATTCCACGTGCAATTATTCGTCGGTGTGAATTATTTATTCAACAAAATGGTTCACATTTTGAACAGTTTCTTTAAATTTATTTATTATCACGATAGCGTTTTTGTTTTGTTGTTATAGGTTAAGTTTATTTCTTTAATTTATTTATTTCGTTCGTTTCGTTCTTGTTAAAATCTTAAATAGAAATTCTTTCCAATTTTTTTCCAATAAATACGTATTTTTTTAATATTTATTTTATTGTTTTACTTTTATTTTCCTTTATTTAATTCAACTGAAAAGTTAGGAAAAGATCATTGGAGTACTACTTTTTATTAAGAGACAAAAAAACGTGAGAATTGACATAATTTGATTCTTTTTTTTTATTGTTCTTTTCATGGCACACTATTTTTTGCGGGACCATCAGACGTTCTTTACTTACCATTTGGAAGCTGTTCATGGATTACAGCTAATTTATCTCAAAAACTATGCAGAAGGCAAAAAAAATGGGCAATCTAAATTTTTGGCTTTTAAGAGTTAGAGGCGTCGCATGAAAAAGTTCAGGGGGGATAAAGGGTGTACCACCCCAGAAAATGTACTACCCTGTAGATATTGATAAACGTTAAACTACTCTTAATATTGAGTTTAAGGAGTGTAATATGTGTACTAAATTTGGATTTATTATTTTAAATAGTTTTGAAGATAAATTAAAAGAACTGAAACAAAATTAAAACTTTGAAACCCTGTATCTCCAAAACTAAGCGTTTGGCAACCTATGTTTATATGAACTTTTTGTCTTAATTTTGAAAGCTCTATCGACTATTAAAGTCCTGCTTCAAAAAACTGTATAGAACACTCCATATTTGTTCAAACGGAAATATTTAAAGCTTGCAATGTGTTCGAAGGCTTGAATTCAATTTAGCTACATTTTGAGGAATATGGAAGGGTAAGCGCAGAATGGACAGTATATCGTAATTCCGTGATAAAAATTAAATTACTTGAATCATTTTGTAATTTGTGTCGGCTAAGGGCAGTTTATAAATTTATCTTTACAGCATCCTTCACAGTCAGCAACATCGGTGGATTTAGATTTCGTACGTTTTCTCCGCTTAGCTGGTCACTGTGGAAGTTCATTTACTCTTTGGGCTTCTGTAACCCTTTCTTTTATAGCACTAACTGTATTTATACTAACCCCCCTTGCTTCAGACGTGCGCTAAAAGTAGACCTTTCAAGTAACATATTTTACACAATAATTTACTACATATCTGCATAACGGATTCAAATGGAACGAGTTTCCCTTGATTGTCACGTTCCCGTTCAAAATAATTAAGCACGTTCATAACTACGAACTGCGCTTGAGATTTAAGGTGCTTATTACGTAGCATATCCCAAATTTTGTAAATTTTAAATAAATTATGTAAAAATGTTACCAAATTACGGTACAAGTTGTAGATAGTTTTGAAATAGACTGTTTTTTTTATAAAAGGTAAACCTAAAACGCATAAACAATACTTTCAAAAAATGAGAGGAGTGATAGATGTTGCTAATTAATCACGACACACGTTTTAGTGCGCTAATATGAATTGTACAGCAGATTTATGCATGCAGTTGAGAAAGAGAGAGAGATAGAAATATGTAATTTTATTAGAGTTTTAGATAGTCATGCCCAACTTTATTTCAATCAAACTTTAACGTCGTGTTTCATAAGAGCGGCTGTGTCGGGTACTTTTGATCGCGCCGTACATAAAAAATTGGTGAACCCGTCCCGAAAGCTGCGTTAATTTAGATCTCATTATAATAAAGGCGGAGAAGATCTCAAATAAGTGGATAAAGCTGTTCTAGTCTGAAAACATGTGAAATCCGCAAAAATAAGTTAGGGGAGTTAATTAGTATTCCTATAACGATATAGACAGATCTTATAACAGATACCATTTAGCCCGCTATTCAAAATTCCGAAAGTTTAAAACAGTTTGAAAATAATAAAAAAAAATTTATTGCTAAATTTAATAGAAACGTACTTAGCTTGAGCGGCATATTATAAGATCTCTAAAATTGGAATTTTATTTTATCATCAGTTTTTTATCGTGAACATTAAAACACATGATGCAAATTAGATACTAAATGCAATTCACATTATAAAAAAAAAGTTGAACAAGTGTTCGGAAATGTCAACGTCCTAGTAATTTTTTTAATTCTTTTACTGCCAAGCTTACTAACCAAATAAATTTCCTTTCTGTCGACTCTTTATCTTTCTATATCCACAACTTTTCAGGTTTTAAAATACAAATAAAATTTTCAATACTTCCAAAGGGATTGGAAGGACTAAATGGCTTCAAAGGCTTTCCGGTTATTTTGATTATGGATTTAAAAATATCAAAAACTTTACTGTCACTAATTTTTAATTTTAATTAAATTTCGAGAGCCAATATTTTTGATACAATATTAAACCAAAGGAGATTAATGTATTTCATTCATCTCACTCAAATTATATTTTGAGCACAATTGATCTCAAACCATTCAAAAACAGATATGTAACAGATACATAAATTTAAAAATAGTATTTACGATCTCAACAAAATCGACGATATTATTATGTGGGTTATTTTCATCTTCGCGAACCAGAGCATCAATTTACTCACGGAAGCGGGTTTCTGAAGAGGTTACAGGTTAACATTGTACCCGGAGGACAAGTAAAATTACCGTCTTTGCAACACGCAAATTATAATTGGTCGTATTTCTGCTAACCACCTGACCAAACTAAACTAAACAGTGAAATATAAATCATTGCATAATATACGGAAATACCAAGAGTTTTAAAATCTAGTTTGACTGCAATTTTATATTTCGCTATTTATATTTTAGCCTAATTGGGCATTTGTTGAAGTTGTTCTGTTAATAAGCAACATATTTGCACGTCCTGCACTTGTTACTATTAACAGTTATAATGTTTGCTACTACCCTACACATATTATATTTCTTTAAGTTGTTAGAAACAATCAATTACCTATTCTGTAACAATGAAGGCAGTAAATCTTTATTTAAATAATTGATTTATAAGTCACAAGCTTTGTACTTTCTTAACCTCTGGTTCTTTTTTCATTGCGTGAGTCACGATTGGTTTTATCTTATTACATCCATTATTCGTTACGTTAAAAAATCAACAACGTTATTTATAATTAGGTAACCAGGCAATTGTTTGTAGTAAACGTATTTTGACCTAGAAAAAGAAACAATGATATCTATAAAATGTATTATGGCTTGGTGTTATGTTTTGTACAATAAGTTGGAAAAAATTAACGATTTGTTAGACATTTTTTTCTATTTCGATGTTGCAATACTTACAATGACACACACGTTAGCGCAACTGTTTTCATTAAAAACTGTGTTACAATCAAGGAAAATAAATGATAACCAAAAATTGCTACTTTTCATGCGCGGTAGCATCAACTCCATCGACCACTAAATGCCTAATGCAAATATAGGTTATCGAATTATTGTAGTGATATTTTATTTATTGAGAAAATCTTTGGTAACCTTTAAAGGTAATTCTGTTTATGAAAATATCATTTATTAGAGAAATGATCGATTTTACGCTAACCTAGTTCTAATAACAACAGTAATGATGTAAACGTGAATAGATATTGTTCTGTTGTTACGCAACATTGACATCCCTCGAAATGATTGTTTAATATCAAGTTCTCCATCTTGATTCACAGATGTGGTGCTGAAGAAATAAATAATTAAACTATATTATTTAAAATTCCTCAATGTTATTAATTCCCGTGGATGATCTTCTATTACTATATTTGCGGAAAAACGATTACCATAAGTGTGTAATTGTGCTATTTGTGATATTTTTAATCCAGGTAATCGAAGATTATTGAAACTTACACAAAATGTTGGTTTTAGTTTTGACAACATTTAAAGCCATGTTTGTTAATACGTCGTATCTGGAGCACCAAAATACGCTATAACCTAAAACTAGTAGAGCACCGTATATCTGTTTCTTTTTGTACTACCATCATTGCCAAGAAAGAAATACTACCCAAACTTTTTTAAAAACTAAAACTAATACATCTAACCCACGTTGGGGCCATCCTTACAGAAATGCCAAATTTATAAAATATTATACATATATTTCATATATAATAATAAACAAATATATACAAGGTGTCCCATAATTAATGGTACATAGAACCTTGATAAAATCCTGACCTACAATTAAGACGATTTACCAAATATTACCTTAATAAAATGTATATAATTAAGAAGTTACAGGGTGTTAAATTTGAAAGCTATTAAATTGTTAATGTCTCTATTTTAATACATTGTATTTTTGTACTAAATTTAGTGGAAAGTTTTACTGACCTAAGGCGCACCCAACCGTAGAACAATATATTAAATCGCTTTTGTCAGTAGCATACAACATAAATGATAAACCGCTTCACCCCTCCTAAATATAACGCCACTGTGCAAATATCAATTTCAACTATAAATTCATATTTTCCAACGTCTTGTACGTCAAATATGTACTCTTGTTAAGAACTCATAAAGTGAATAATTATCGAGATATTAACCATTAAAGAGGTAAAAACACAGTAATTATAACTTTTTCTGCCTATCCACAGTACATTTGGTAGTAAAAAAACAAAACCACGTTTTATTATTATTTTTTTTTAATTTTGTTATTCTGGGTTCCTAACAAGAGTGCACAATTTTAATGTGAAAATAATGAATTGTAAACAAAGCAACCCTGACTTATTATCAAATGTACTATGGATAGGCAAAAAAGTTAAAATTACAGTGGTTAATATCTCGATTATTATCCACATCATGGGTTCTTAACAAGAGTACATATTTTACGTACAAGACATTGGAAAATATGAGTTTATAGTTGAAATTGATATTTGCACAGTGGCTTAATATTTAGGAGGGGTGTAGGGTTTTATCATTTATGTTGTACGCCACTGGCAAAAACCGTTTAATATATTGCTCTACGGCTGAGTGCACCTAAGGTCAGTAAAACTTTCTACTAAATTTAGTACAAAAATGCAGGGTATTAAAAAAGTTAGAGCCATTAACAATTAAATAATTTTCAACTTTAACACCCTGTAACTTCTTAATTATCAACATTTTATTAAGGTCATATTCGGCAAATCGTCATAATCTTTGGTCAGGATTCTACCATGGTTCTGTATATCATTAATTATGAGACACCCTGTATATGTATATACGTACATACATATATATATATATATATATATATATATATATATATATATATATATATATATATATATATATACACAGTATGTCCGAGATTCAGCATGCATGTATTGCTATATTCGTTAATATTGAAGATAGAATGTCGGTTAAATGGTAAAGTCAGATTTGAAGTAACTTATTTTGTTTTTGAAATAATTGAAGAAAACAAAAATTGTGCATTTACTATTACCTCTTTTATTTGAAGTCTGACAACATTTTGATTTGTACATTATTATGATACTTTTAAAAGACAATTTTAAAAAAAGTACCAAAATTTATCTACAGTCATTTGTTTTTGAAATACATACACTAACTATTGTTTTTCATATGGACACCATCTTGGATTTTTACATTATCGAATAGTATTTTTTATCACCTTTTCAGCGATGTATCACATGATACGAGAATTTACTTCCAACTATCAAAAATTTTAAAAATATAAAATTGAAATAGTAGACCTTGAGAAGGCATGGATTAATAAATGAAAAATTTATACAATTAGATTCCTAATTATTGTTATTTCTAATAACTAAAATAAAAACAAAACCGATAATAGTAACTATCATAAAACATGCTTGATATGTCCCCCTCTACACTCCACACATTTTCTACAACGATGTAACACTGAATGTGTAACCCTAACTAACGTATTTCTATTTACAGAATTTAGTACATGTCGTACTCTATTTTCTAAAATGTCAAGATTTTCTGGAGTGTCGAAATAGTACACCTCGTTTTTTGTATGACCCCATAAATAAAAATCTGGTGGGTTCAAGTCAGGGGACCTGGCAGGCCATAAAATGTCCCCATTATTGGAAATTAATTTATTATTAAATACTCTTTGCAAATATTGTTTAACGTCTGCTGAATTGTGTGCTGGACAGCCGTCTTGCATAAACCAAATATTTTCTAAATTTGGATTGATGTTTCTCAGAGCGGGTATGATTTGTTCTTGCAACATCTCTAAGTATCGGACTCCGTTTAAATTATAATTGAAAATAAATGGTCCAATCAAGTTATTTCCTAAAATGTTACATTTAAAACAAACTTTTTAAGAAAATGTTATTTATACCTATAATTCCGCACCATACATTGAAACCAAATCTGGTTTGAAATCTCCTTTCACAAACTTTATGGGGATTTTCCACATTCCAGAAGTGCGGATTGTGCCTATTAAAAATTCCGCAATTTGTAAATCTGGTTTCATCCGTCCATAAAACGTTGGACGAGAATTGAGGATATTCCCCAGATTTTTGAATGTATCACCGTGAAAATGCCATTCGTCTCTCAAAATCACCTTCTCGTAACGCTTGTGTAATAATTGGTTTGAATGGATGAAATTTATTTTTTTTTTAAATGTCATGGACGGAGGATTTCGGAATGTGTAATACATCGGCCATTTTTCTAACCGAAGATGCTTCGTTTTCACCAACAAAATTTAAAACAGCATTATTATTACCTTCATTATCTTTAACATACTTTTTAGGTCTTTTATTCGGTTGAACCCGATCGGGAAATATTTCTTCATAATTTCTTATTGTATTATCTGCATTTCTATTTTCTTTGAAATAGATTTCAAGCATATCTAGCTTCTCTTCATTGGAATATCTTAACGCCATACTTCAAAAAATCTTGCACCAAGATACAAAACATGAATAAATATTAACAATAATAACAACAGGAACAAACAATAAAAACAACACAAACCAATAACAGAATAACAACAATAATAAACACTAACAATGACAACAAGAACAATTATTTTTCCAAGTACTTAACACAGATTGCGAATAATTTACGGGAATAAATAAATTATGTCATCTTATTGTCAGTCATTGCAATTATTATCCATGGCCTCATATTTTATTTTGTTTAAATGTTTGGTTGCTGAAAGTAAATTTTCATATCATGTAATACATTGTTGAAGAGGTGTTAAAATCCACTATTCGATAATGTAAAAATCCAAATAGCGTCCAAAAATAAAAGTTAGAAATGTATTAAATTTTGAAGTAAAAACAGATACATTAGCAAGGGTTTAAATTTTTGATAGTTGGAAGTAAATTCTCGTATCATGTGATACATCGCTGAAAAGGTGATAAAAAATACTGTTCGATAATGTAAAAATCCAAGATGGCGTCCATATGAAAAACAATAGTTAGTGTATGTATTTCAAAAACAAATGACTGTAGATAAATTTTGGTACTTTTTTTAAATTGCTTTTTAAAAGTGTCATAATAATGTACAAATCAAAATGTTGTCAGACTTCAAATAAAAGAGCTACAGGGGGTAATATAAAATGCACAATTTTTGTTTTCTTCAATTATTTCAAAAATAAAAAAAGTTACTTCAAATCTGACTTTACCATGATGATAGCCATAAAATTCTCTAAAACTTTCCCCATTTAACCGACATTCTATCTTCAATATTAACGAATATAGCAATACATGCATGCTGAATATCGGACACACTGTATACATATATATATATATATATATATATATATATATATATATATATATATATATATATATATATATATATATATATATATATATATATATATATATATATATATATATATCACCGTGTCCAAGATAAGGATGCCTACTATGGGGATCTCGGAAACGGTAAAAGATGGAAGGTCGCTGAAATGGAACAAAAGTTACGCATTTGAGAGGATGTTTTTATGGTCTTTGTAAAACTCGAATATCTCTTTTAGTTTTTGAGATATTTGAAAAAAATTGAATTTTCTGATTTTCGTTTTTATTTTTTTCTTACCTTATTTGAAGAGCTATCAAGAAAAGAAGAGCATATTTTCATTGCCTCTTTTCAAGCTCTACTTAATGCTGTTATTCAATTTTTGATACAACGTTTCGTTTATTAGCAACCATTATCAACTTTATTTTTTTAAATACACGAAACAATTATTTTTGCCATATTTAAATTCTCTCTTTAATTCTGAATTCAACGATATATCACACTTTATATTTTTGATACGTTTCGGATGAGAAAATTCATATTCAATGTAAAACATCGAAAACGTACAGTTAAAACTAATACTAGAAACATTAGAAAACCGTAAAATTATTATAAAATTAAATTTTGTAATTTTAAATGATAGACAAATAAAAAACAAATTTATTTTAAAGGTTAATAAACTCACAAAAGATGTTCAAAGAGATTCCCGTTATTCTCTAAACATAAATAGCATCTTCTAACTGTAGCATCTAAAACATTTTTCAACATTTGAGGAGTAACACTAGCAAACGCTTCGAGAACTAATCTTTGTAAAATTTCTTCGTTTTCAATATCGTTTCCATAAATGTAATTTTTAATATATCCCCAAAGAAAAAATCCAAATGTGTTATATCTGGAGAACGAGCTGGCCACTCTGACAACTCTGAAATTATGTGCTGGTGCACCGTCCTGCATAAAAATTTGTATTTTTATATCTTTGAAATATTTCATAAAAACCAAAAACTACCCTCCTCCCATCCTTATCGTTGAATTTCTCCCAAAATGTAATAAGCTAGAGGAGAATTGAAAACAAGCTTAAATACGAAATTTTAGGTATGCACGTTATGTCGTTCAGGAGTTATCGTGGATACTAACATGCATCCACACAAACATCATGGCCGATCTTGGTGAAACTTTGCCAAACGTTGTAAAATGAGGTAATAAGTTTAGCTTTACTGAAAAAAAATTCGATCGCCTAACCTTCTATACCTACATATATGTAGATTAGAAGGTAAAAATGTATTGTTTCATTTCTTTTAATTTCCACTATATAGGTTGCAAGGTAGCATGTTGTTCCACGCGAGATAATTTATTCCTTATAACAAAAGTTTACTATGCTGAAGGTTTTCGATGCTTGGCACATCTTTTAATGTAATAAATCAGATATTAACTCTAATTAGTAACTTTTCTCATAGTCCTTATTTTATTCTCTATTTTTTTGTTATCTCGAACGTTCTTTGTAGTATTCGATAAAACCTGTTCAAACAAAACATAACGAACTATATCACCCCACTGGTATAAATAATGTTCATTTATGGTACTTAACGCACACCTATTTCACATCACATATCACTCTTAAGTCATATAATATTTTTCTAAAATTACAGTTTGAATGTATTCCAAACAAGAACCTGATTACATTACCACTATTGGAACTAAACTTCAAAGTGAGACTCAAAATTCGAAAAATACGGACATATGAATTTAATACAAAAAACTTGTTAGTGTATAATGCCGCATAGTCTATAATATTAATTTATATTATGTAAGGCTTTTTACGCTAAAAAATTAAGGTTTCTTATGTATAAATATTGCACTTTACTTACACTTTATATAAAATTGATATTGCTGTATACCATTACATATTACACATAAATCAAGAATAAAACTGTCTCAATGGTGCAACTTCCTAATTAATAAAGTGGGTTATCGTTATAATGTATGAATAAGCACTCTGGCGCAAGCAAACAAATGTGAGGACAAATCTACGTAAAATTACACCATAAAGACACGCAGTTCATGATACACACACACGCACCCGCACACCCACCCACACCCACTCACGACCACGCCTCGCCTGCACACCCACCCGCACGCACACTCACGCACGCACACACACACACACACACACACACACACACACACACACACACACACACACACACACACACACATATATAGACACACGCACACACGACTCCTATGCTTTTAAAACTTGCTTCATCGCTAAATAGCACAAAGTCAACAAAAGTGGCTTGTTGGTTAATTTCGTCCAGAATAATATTGCAAAATGCGACACAAGTTGCGTAATCTTCCCGTCGTAGGCTTTGATGCAAACACAAATCGTATGGGTGATATTTATGTTTGCTTATACTTCTTTGTATTGAACTTTTGCTCAGATCTACTTGTACCGCAATCTGACGAACACTTACGTGAGGATTTTCTTCTAAATTTAATAAAACTGTCAACTCGTTTTCTTCGTTTGCAACTGTACGATTTTCTACATCTCTTTTTTTTGTATGTGACATTTCCTGTCTCTCCAAATCGTTCTCGAAGAAGTTGAAACGCTGCAGGTCTTGCATGTCTAGCTAAAAGGTACTTTTGTTTATAAATCCTGGATGCCAACAAACAGTTCCTTTCAGCTTGTCTCAAAACATAGATCATATTAATCAGCTTTTCTTTTGAAAAATAAGTAAATAACGAAGTCACTATCAGATAATTATCTGAGAATTCTTCGCTAATAAATTATAATAAGTCGCTTTCATTTGTTAAGTTGTTAAAAAACAGAAAAAGACAATCAAAAGCCAAGCTACTGTTATTCATTGTGTTCCTTAATTCCATTTGCTATTCAAATCTCTAATAAAATACAGGGCGTAAAAAAATGAGAAAACAAAATTTGACTCCTGTTTTTCAAGATGGCGGAACAGGAGTCTACTTAATTGACTAATTTATTTACATAGTAATGTCAATAACTTAAGAACCGTTAGTCGTAGACCCATAGTACGTTATATCATTTTGCTCAGCATTTAACACAGAATTCAAATATATAAAAATATATAGGGTGCTCCATTAAAAAAACACAAGTTTAGTGTACTACTCGAAAATGCGACACCCTGTATATACAAAAATATTTTTACAAGATGCTCCTCGTTGTTGACTACAATAATCTGTTATAAGATTTTTTATTAAACCAACAGTATAGGCCTAATCTTCCATCCCCAAATCGTTGGGACACCCTGTATGTGTGTGTGTGTGTGTCTATATATATATATATATATATATATATATATATATATATATATCAGAACATTTTAAAAATAAGACGTTCTTAAAGGGGATGAAGACACAAATTAAAGAAGACTTAACTTAGAAGTATCAAATCCTTCTAAAAACTGCTGCTGCTAAATTTACAAACAAGCATGTGTGGTCATCTGATGGTAGTATTTTTGTCAAATCAAGAGATAAAATATGCAAAATTAGTAATGAGTGTGAATTGAATAGCATTAGTAATATGTAAAGAAAATGTTATCTGTGAGTGCACATTTATGGACTGATAATTGTATAAGTTGTGCAGTTGTGATCTTTGGAGTACCTCACATTAATTTTCGTTATTTCTCTTTCGTGTACTTATTTATATACTTGAAATACGCCGTTTAATTTAATTAAATTCCTTTCCCTACTTTACATTTTTTAATTGTTCTTGATTTTTTTTAGATTGCGTAGTGATAATGACCAACTATCTTAAAATCGCTCACTTGAATGTTCGCTCACTGCTACCAAAATATAACATGTTAGCATCTCATGTGTTATCTATGGATCTGCATATCATTGCTGTACCTGAGCCATGGCTTAATGATTCTATTTCAACTGAATCCGTAAGTATTGAGGAATATAACTTCGTGAGGAAGTATCGTCCATCACGCAGTATATATATATATATATATATATATATATATATATATATATATATATATAGTACCTTTAATCAAAATATGTACATATATAGAACATAAAAAGAAAATTTAAAGTCTAGGCGAAGTTCAGCATGGTGAAACAAAGTGATCATCTGCTGCTCTACCACTTAACCTAGTTTTCGTGACAAACATATGAATAAAATGTGATTTATTCCGTTGCAATACCACAAACTATCACATTATATATCGACATGATGAAGAAAAATAATAATGGGATTATTGACTCACCCGAATGTGTTGGTCATTTAACAAGCATACTTTTAATTTACTCTTAAATATTTTGAGAGAGTTAGATTTAATAAAGAGGTCAAATAACGTGTTGAGACAGGTACTTGTACAATATGGAAACAATTTTTTATAAAAAGTAGTGTTGTGCAATGGAATGGTTAATAAACCTCTATGTCGGAGTTATAAATTGTTTACATCCGTTCTAAACCTTAATCTCTTGTGCAAATATGGAGGACATTTAGAGCTTAGAATTCGATAGTACGTACAAGCACAGTGCAGTTATCGTCTATTTACCATATTCAACCAACCAGCCTCACAAAGTGTATGAGAGATATGACTAAACTTAAGTATACCATAATTTAATCTTAAACACGAGTTCTTCAACTTTTGTATTCTACGTTTTGCCACAATTAGACAAGAGTTGTATACCACATCACAATGATTAAGAACAGACAACACTAAAGAATCACACAACCGACTCTTTTAAGATTTGAATACCCACGCTGAAGGCACTTACTCACATGAGTTTTAAATGTTAAACACACATCCGTGTACAACCCAAGATATCTGGATCAATTCACAAGCTCAAGCCTGGAGCTGCCTATGCAGATATTGATAGCATTTAAAGCTTTTAATCTATCATTGTTTCTTACGACTAACATAACTTGACTTTTATTTGGGTTTAAACTAAGATATAAGTTTGAGGATATATCTAGTAAAGTCCTTAAATCTCGTTGACAAGCATCATTAACGTTACAAGAAAGATATATTTGGGTCATACAAGTGCTACTTACAATTAACTATTTTTTTCTGGTATTACAGATGTATAAATTGAGAAAATCAATGGACCCAGTATAGAACCTTGTGGTACACCACTGAGATCAGCACTCCACGAACACACCTCATTATTGAGCACAACTCTTTGTGACATTTTCTTTAGATATTGATGCAGAGAGGCTCTTGCGTGTGAGTACTGCAGTATAGCCAACAATATATCATGATTAACTCTGTCAAATACTTTAGAGTAACCAAGGAGCACAAGCAAGGTCAGGTTTTTATACTCAGTTGCCAGAATGACATTATGAAAAACGTTTAAGGGTGCTGTTGCACAATTGTGTTCCTGTCTGAAACCAGACTGATTAGTGGGTAAAATGTAAAAATCAGTTAGGTATTTTCTTGTTTGTAACTCCATGTGTTTTTCTAGAATTTTAGAAAACACAGGAAGAATACTAATCCGTCGTAAATCGTTTATCGGCGTAGGAGATGGAACTTTAGATGTAGGGATTGCATTACTAATACCATCAGCGCCATTTACTAGTAATATTATGAATTATATTGAGCACGTCGCTCTGTGAAACAGATTGAAATTCAATCTTTTTACCACCTGAAATTTTGAGATTGCTACTGTCATAATCTAAGATTTCTTGATTTTGGCGGTTGAAATTAAAAAATTGTTATTGAATTAGCTATTTAGCAGCTCTACATTTTGTAGTTGAACGGGTATGTAATTAGAATTTCGTGTATTATAAATGTTAAGTAATTTTAATTCTGGCCGAATAGATTTAGAATTATGTTTCACGTTGTAAAGAAGTAAGCTTTCTTTTCATTTCTGACAGCTACAGAGGTGTAATTACGTATTTGGTTATAATTTTCCCAATCAGACCTGGATCGAGTTAATTTGAATTTAGAAATAGCTTTATTTTTAATTTAGTATTAGACGATAACCAAGGGGTTCCGAAGCTTAGTAAACCTAGCAATCTTAAAAGGTGCATGTATATCCAGTAACATATTTAGAGTTATAAAGTCTACTATAATGTCAATATCATGTATATCGTAGATATTTTTCCATGGAATAGAACAAAGAGAGCTATAAAATTCACTATGATTGAAACAACTGAAGTATCTATATCGTTTAACAAAAGTAGTTAGTTAGTATTAAATCTAACAAGGAGGCTTTAATAATAGTTATGCGAGTAGGTATAAATTGTTTCAAACCCAAACCATTTATAACAGAAGTAATCTGTAAAAGCGCTGAATTAAGTTAATTGATCAATATTAAAATCTCCTAAATATATTACTTCATCTGATAGTGCCAAACCTTAAAGATAACATTTTCAAAACTATCCAAAAATTGCAGAACGTTTTCGTGCGGTGATCGATAAAACAATTCAATAGTTATCTTTATTTTATTTAACACAATTGTTATTAACATGTATTCATGAATGGCGGAGCTATTAATAATTTTGTAATGCAAATTAGATCTAATAAACAGGCCCACACCACCACTGCGTGACGGACGATCGATCCTTCCTCAATACTTACTGATTCAGATGAAATAGAATCATTAAGTCATGGCTCAGGTACAGAAATGATGTCCAGATCAATATATAACACATGAGATGCTAACATGTTGGTAGCAGTGAGCGAACATTCAAGTGGGCAATTTTAAGATAGTTGGTCATTATCACTACAATCTAAAAAAAAAAAACAAGAACAATTAAAAAAAATTAATAAAGTAGACAAAGGAATTTAATTAAATTAAACAGCGTATTTCCATTATATAAATAAGTACAAGAAAGAGAGATAACGAAAATTAATGTGAGGTACTCCATAGATCACAACAGCACAACTTATACAATTATCAGTCAATAAATGTGCACACACAGATATCATCTTCTTTGCATAGTACCGTTGACTAAAAACTTTTTTTACTCAATGATAGTACTAATACTATTCAATTCACGCTCATTGCTAATTTTGTATATTTTATCTCTTGATTTGACAAAAATACTACCATCAGATAACCACACATGCTTGTTTGTAAATTTAGCAGCAGCAGTTTTTAGAAGGATTCCAAGAAGTCTTTAATTTGTATCCGTCCCCTTTAACAACGTCTTTTTATTTTATAATATATATTATATATATATATATATATATATATATATATATATATATATATATATATATATATATATATATATATATATATATATATATATATATATATATATATATCATATTTAATATGCATTAAAATTTACGTTTCACATATAGTTCATTCATTTCACATAGTTACATTATGTAACTAAAACATGAATCACTTAATTAATACTTCTGTTAGGTATTATTTGTAATCTCTATTTTCTAGTTTGTAAAAACTTCCATATAAGCACTTGTCTCAAAAACACACTTGGTCCCCTTAACAAAAATTATTTCTTTAGATATTAAAATTTGTCATGACAATTACGAAATATGGAAAGAGTCGATAAAGACTTTCACAAAGAAAATTATGTCAATAGTTGTAAAAACAACTACATAATAAATTGCATTACATACAATAAAATCAGAAACTTTTACTAATTACTTTATGTTATGATTAAAACATCAATGTATTTTTAAAAGAGCAATCCTTAATTACGTTAAAAATAGAGTAGTGAAATACGTAAAGTAATAGCAATTTCTGAGATAAATTATGCATTGAAGAGAATTAGTTCGCATGTCGTGAATATTCTAAACAAGATGGCCAATGAACTGGAATACATAATGTAATATTTTAGTATTTGGTAATTTCAATCTTTTAATCCAGTTTATTATGTAAAGCGACTGAGTTTTTTCTTACGTCTTAGACAAATTAAACGAATTTGACATTACTTGACCTTAAAGCATCAGTTTAATTAGCTTTATTTACACAAGAATTTTGCAAAATGGTAATTTATGTAAATTTTTGTTGTGCTTATACAAAAGTTAGCTTTAAATATACTAAATAGGATAAAATAGGTATAGATACCACTCATCATTCACTGTTCATTGCAAATGTCGGAACATCATTGAAAACATGTCAATCCAACAAACTTACTAATAATTTTTTTAAGTTTTTTCCTATTTTTCTTCATTTCACACCTTATGTGAAACAATTTGAGCATGTTCTGCTCAAGAATGATAAAAGTTCAAAGGGGTAATGCTTTGTATATTCGTGCTAGTTCTGATAACGCCAAAGCTGAATTTTTAACTTGATTACCTATTTTTGAACAGTGACCTCTACATATTAACATACCATTAAATAATGCACATGCACGTGGTGGAAGGATGTATGGTTGTAGCGCTTAGCAGTCCGAAATTCGTCAAAGCCGCGCATGGCGTCACTCACGGGCACTTATTTTAAATTTAGCGCCGAGAATGTGAAGTGTCGCGAATATAAGAACGAGTACTGTAACCGACCAAAGTATAAATGTAACCTACAATTATTTCATTGATTTGGTTGATGTGTTGTTTGTTTCTGACTGCAGAAAATATGCCCTCGTGCTACGTTAAAGGTTGTTCGAACCGATCTAAAGCTGAGATACCAAGGTTGAGGTATTGTTTTTTTCCCAAAGGATCAAACGACTTACATTATTTATTGTTTCTATTATGTAAAACATAAAACATCCATTGCGACACTATTTTGAAATTTAATCAAATTTTAATGCAACCGTAAAAATCGCTGATATAGTAGCGCCGGTGGGAGGTGTCTCATGGCCGACTCGAGAATGGGGATATAATTATTACTGTGAAATGCATCTGTTTCCCTTTACCTTAGTGCAAAGTTCCCACTTAAAGAAAGACGGGATTATAATATGCGTCTGCTATATATTTTAAATGCAGGACTTAAAAACGTATGTCGATTCTAAAGTCAAAGCGCATGACGCTGTCAGATGTCTTCTGGGCTATTTAACCTCAAATTATTCTTCGTATAATCGCATCGTGTTTTGTAGTTATAATAATTTATCTTTCGCTTCGTAATTTATTAGTTTCCATTGCATTTGTAAACAACAGTTTTTTTCAAAACTGTTATTATTAATATTCACTATTACGAGGTAAGTTTATAATGCAAAACGTATTTCCAATCGATTGAATGCATTTATTTATTTTGAAGCAATTAAGATGTCATTGAAAGGTAAATCTTTGAAAAGCCAAACTCAAGTAATGTTAATGAATATACTTTATGATTTCGAGATGGAACGCAATAACAGGGGGCCAAGTTTACCTTTAACTTCCATTATCCAGGTACACTAATAATTTTCACTATTTAAATTTATATTTATGTAATATTATGTTGCAGCGAACTGCTCTCGCATGCGGCATTTCCGAGAAAACCGTAACTCGGACAAATTCAAGAATGGCTTTAGAATCTTTAAAATCTGCGCCGGATTCACCGCAAAAACATAGGCTGCGTTTGAAGTCGAAGTCAGAGAATGTCGACGAATACGTGAAAGGCGTTTTGAAACGAAAAATTTACACCATGCATGCAACTGGTAAATAATTCAGAAATTATTGTTGAAATGGAGTTAACCACTGTTTAATTTTATGCTCACATATTATTATCGAAAAACTCCAAATTGAACTTAAAGAAGATAAAATATTTACCTTCAGTAAAACGAGTTTGAAACAATTGTTACACAAAATTGGTTTTGAATTCAAAGTTGACGATGGAAGAAGGCGTTTAATGGAGCATGTTCATATTGCTGGTGCTCGAGCAACATTTTTGAGAAAACATTTTGCTAATAAAAGTTGTGAAATTAGTTAGGATCCTGTCTTTTTGGATAAGACGTGGATTTTTAGTCGAGGAAGCGTTAGAAAATCATGGCGTGATAATGATTTGAAAAGCACAAAAAACAAACCGCTAGGAGAAGGAAAACGGTAATTAAAATAATCCGATTTGTTAAAAATATTTTTAACCGAATAAATTTTAGTTTTATCGTAGTGAGTGCTGGCAACAAGTATGATTTTATACCTAATTCATCATTGGTATTTTCCAGTAAAAGTAAGACAGCAAACTACCACGATAATATGAATGCTGATTTATTTCAAAAATGGTTTCAAGAACAGCTTTTACCAAATTTAGGAAAACCAAGTTTGATAATTCTTGACAATGCCAGTTATCATTCTACATTAGTAGAAAAATGACCTTCAAGTAGTTGGAAGAAAGAAGATCTTCTTCAATTTTTAAGAAAACACAACATTCCTCATTCGAATTACAAATTGCCAAGGATTTACAAATCCCAAAAATATATGCAATTGATGAAATCGCTCATCAATGGGGACATCAAATTTACGTTTACCTCCGTATCACTGCCAATTCAACCCTATCGAGTTAATATGGGCAAATTGTGAACAGTATTACAACAAAAATGTTGAAAGACAGGGCTTCAGGGACGAGAATGTTTTAACGCTATGGAAGGATTCATTAAACCAAGTGACTGGAGAACTGTGGCAAAAGTGTATTTTACATGCTGAAAAGGAAATGAGTCAGTGGTGAGACGTTCAAAAAAGAGCTGAGGAAATGGTAAAACCTCTAGTAATCAATGTTGGAGAGTCGAGTGAAGATGATAGTGAACGTGAAGGTGACGACTTTTAATTATAAGATGTCCAATATTTGAATTTAAAGCGATTATTTCTGGTTTTATTACATTCTAAGTCAATTGAAGAATTATTATGCACTGTAGAAATTAAAATTACTCCTTTATTCTTTTTTTGTGGCATGATACTGTGATAATCGTATGGCGACACTTAATATAATATTCTGACATTCCCCATTTTGACTTTTTGTTTTGATTGTTGGTTTAATTTCACTTTTATACGTTTTACTTCATATATTACATAAAAAACAGTTTTTTTCAAAACTATATTACCGATAAACGTTATATCCAAACAGCTTTTGACTTTCTTTTTTTTATTCGGCAAAAATTCTGGGGGAATTTCTTCTTTGTTCTTCTTTATTGCGCCCACCAACGTCATTTTGTCCTTCAAAATACTTTCTGTAAATGGTATGCTGGTATACCAGTAATCGCATGTCAAATTACGATGTTTCCCTTTGACTGGTGCAACTTATGTACGATGTGTGTTGGAGTATTTGGTTTTGCATAAGGTCCATTTGGTTGTTTGCCACAGTAAACTTCCAGGTTTTGGCAATAAAACGTTTTTGTGTCGCACACGGCAAAAATCTTAATACCATATTTCGAAGTGGTTCTAATTTCTCGTCTATTGTGACAAATTCTCCAACAGAATAGTTTTTTTTGCAGTTAGCTATGGACATATCTAAAGTAGATCGTATTGGGGCTAATTTGTCTACTTTTCGTCTGTCAGATTTTGTTGTCCTTTCATCAAACCTTATGCTACCCAAAAGAAACAAAAATCGTTTATAACCCATGCAACCGCGTAAAATTTCAATGCCAGTGCCATCATCTGTCTATAACTCTTTGGCGTCTCTTTCTCTTTTAGATTTGGAAATTTGACAATTTCGTATGTATAAGTTAGAGTACATAAGAATCTCATCAATTATTTTAATATCTACAAATTTATGAAAGGCTAATAGACACATCAGTAATATCTCTGCCAGATATAATTTTGACAATGTTTCGAGATCCAATTTTACTAAATTTGGAAGATTATTATACCACTTAGTTTGTTTGTCCCTTCCAAGCAAGAAATTTTGATTACCCATATTTACGTCACCACGTTGTTCTGAGTCGGTATCTAGTACAATTTTATGTATAATTTCTTCTTCTAAATCATCAGAATTGAACAGCATAGGCGTCATTCTCTTTTGCTGAAAGAACGCTCATGTCATTATCATCATTTTCTAAATAATAAGCAAGCTCTACTTCTGTCAATTTCTTTGGATTTCTTGGAACCCTCAAAACAATAGGAATATTAATAGTAACAATACGGCAAACGCTTTACACATTACATTTTATTATTAGAATCATCTTCATCATTTGTTGCAATAAACATCATTATTATTTATGTACTTGGTCACGCCGAAGCACTTTGTGCATCTTTGGAACAGCCTGCTGCAAATAGATCCATGTATCACCGAAAACTAACTCAAACTGATCATAGACGTTAATACCGAGTGGCGACATCCCAATGGTAGGTTAGATAGGAAAGGCGTAGATATTGGTCCCAATTAAGTAAATTATGGAAGTTTTACTAAATTTAAATTAAATTTAAAGCTCCTAAATAGAAAAAATAGTATGAAATACGCATGCTATTGTAATATTCGTTTATTCGTATCTTTATTACAATAACGTTCATTGTAATCATAATCATTCAGTATATTATTTTTATTGAATATTTATGAAAAATTATTTGTAAATATTAGTAGCAGAACTAAAGAAAGAAAGAATAAAAATTATGCAATGATAAGTTATGTATCTACATTAATTAAATATTCAATGAAAACCGTCACATTTAAAACCTCAACGCGTAATTCAAACACAGTGTTATTACGTGCGACAAGGTTGTGTGATGTCACCGTGATTGTTCAATGTATACATGGATAAATGTGTTAGGCAAGCATGCACCGATACAAATGGTGTAATGGTTGATGCCGTAGTTGTAAGAGTTCTGGTGTATGCAGGTGACAGTCTTATTAAGTGACAATGCGGATGAGCTACAAACTGCTCTGAGGAAGTTTGACAGCCTGTGAGAGCATGGACCTGAAGGTAAACGTGAACAAAACGAAGATTGTGATATTCAATCGGGAAGCTGAAAACGAAAGCAGAATATTTACTCTGCAAAATGAAATAGTGGAACAAATGGACGAGTTGGTATACCTGGGTGGAATGCTCACTGCAGATGGTACAATGGATGGCGAGATTGTACGAAGGGTCAATGCTGGAAGGAAAGTGATTTGAAGTATGTAGACGGTAATGAGAAACGAAAGCATGAGCCTAGCTGCGAAATGAGCAATCTATAATGGCGTGTTCTTCCCGTCAGTACTGTATGGACGTGAGACATGGGTATGTCAAAAAAGCACGAAATAAAAATAAATGCCGTGGGTATGAGATTCCTGAGAAGCGCATGTGGTAAAACGAGAAGGGAAAATATAAAGAATGAGTGTATAATGACGGAGTGTGGCGAGGAAAAGACGATGATGGATAGATATAAAAATAGTATATTGCGTTGATTTGGTCATATTGAGAGAATGAACAACGCAAGATTAACGAAGCAAATATCGGTGGGTGAGGTTAGCGGCAAGGTCAGACCCGGTAGGCTGCGTAAAACTTGACTGATTGTAGTAGAATGTATGATAAAGAACCGCTTCTTCGGGCTAAACCCAAGCAAGGTTACTCAAATGCAGAACTGCATACAAAAATTGGTGCCTAAAACGCAAGGCAAAAAAAAATTATACACCTTGTAGACCAACATCCAATGTTGCTCAATCTATCAATGTGAAAGAAGGATTACACATAATCAAGTTTTCAATGTTAGAACTATTTGAAAAGAGAAGGAAACAGATATATGGCACAAATCCGTTATATTCACTAAAAAAGATGTTTTAAATTGAATGCCACAAGGATTTGTTAAGCAAAGGTGTTATTGGTGACATTTTGTAATAAAAACTAAAAAATTCTACATATATAGGTTGTTTTTTAGTGTTGCAGAAACTAGTAGACGCAAGGAATTAGTTTCCTTGACCACCCCTAATGTAGACCACGAACAGATTTGTCAAGCTAGTAGATACAAAAACTAAAAAAAGTACTTTGCTATTCTGCCAGGTGAAAATGATATACTGCAACCATTAAAAAATATAGCGGAAATAATAGTGCATAACGAACTTTTTGTCAGAATCAAAGGTGCATTGCCCAACCTAATGATATCCACAAAAGTGGCACTGTTGCTTATTTCAGTCTTTATTTTGGGAGAATATCTGCTAGGCAACTCTGTTGCACAAATCAGAACAAAGAAACCCAATAAATAAGTAAATGGTTACAACCGATGTATAATGAATTTAAACCCAGAAACCATTTCTATAATAATAACGATAACGATAACGATGATGACGACGACGACGACGACGACGACGACAACGACAACGACAACGACAACGATAACGATGACGATGACGATAAAGATAACGGTAACGATAACGATAACGATAACGATAACGATAATAATAATTCAAAATTTCCAGGCCGTCAAATCCAGGTACAAATAAGTCAGACAAAATCCGAAATTAGAACACAGGAAAACGGTATCCCGCAGGGCTCTGTATTGAGCGTAACTTTGTTTGCTATCGCTATTAACAATATTGCCGACAAAGTTAATACAGAGACACACAAGCTACTTTATGTTGATGACCTGTGTATTATAAGGGTGGGCAAGGATATTGAAACGGTGGCGGAAACCTTACAATACGACTGCAATATTCTGGTAAAAGAAGCCAGGTCTCGCGCATTTCAATTTTCGGTAGCAAAAATAAAGTGTATGCACTTTTGTCGCTTCCGTAAAAATCACAAAGTACCGGAACTATATTTAAATGAAGAAAAAATACCAATAGTAAAAGAACTGAAATTCCTGGGAATAACTCTAGATGATAAGTTAACCCTAAAACCCCACATTGAAAACGTTGTGACAAAATGCAAAACACTTCTTCACAGAATTAAAATATTCACCGGATACACTTGAGGTGCTGATATAGAAACGTTGGGAAAAATTATTAATGCTTTCATAAGAAGCAAAATTGAATATGGATCGGTCCTTTATAAGTCGGTAGCAAAAACATACCTTAAGAAAATAACATCGGTATGGAACAGTGCGTTATTACTAATAAGAGGAGCGTACCATACGTCCCCAACACAGAGCCTCGATATCGAGAATAATTCACTGCCGTTAGACTTGCGCTTACAACAGCAACACCTGAGGTACGGAATAAAATTATGTGCGAACCAGTTACATTCCCACAGTCACATTATGGAGCGCCTTCCTTATGATAAATACGAATGGCAAGAAACACGTACTGTCCCGGCAATCGTACAACTACAAAAGGACTTGTTGTCCAACGAAGTATTAAATGTTACATTTTGGAAGCTAGATAACAGAATATTACCATGGGAATTAACCCCACTTTAAATAGTGTACACCGAATTCCAGAAGACCAAGATAGAACCGCTTGATATTATTGTACATATTTGGGAAGGGAATACTAAACGATTTATCCTAACACATTTTAATGCAACGACCGCATGGAATATAAAAGATATCTATTCAAAGAAAAATCTAAGATATGTCGCTTTGCTAAAAGTACTTGAATACTGTTCAAGTACAAATAAAACGAAAATAAGTGTTCACTGTAAATTTTACCTGGAGAAAACCGTCAGCGACCTAATCTAATCAAATTAAGCATTATTTGCATTCCAAAATGTGATCATAACCCTCAATCCCAACAATCTAAACAAAAAGACATACCAACAGCTACGGAATTTATTAACACATTTGAAACCGAGGACATACTGAAATGGATTAACCAACAACAAATAAATCGCTGGGAATTGAGGTGGTTGACAAATCCATTGTTTCTGAGGACAGGACAATACAAGATACAAAAACCACCTGCAATAAAACCACACTAAAACGAAAGGCCAATTGGTTATTACTAGGTTAAGGATTGGACACAATGATTAAGCCATAGTCACCTATTAACAGGACAAAAAGTTAAACGTTGCGCTTAATGGTACGAAACAATAACTGTAAAATACATTATAGAATAATGTCAATAATTTAATCACCACAGGGAAACCTATAAGGTAAAAAATATGCAAATCATAAATGAGCATGAGAACATTGTACCCGTTGGTGAGGGCTGAATGGCACCTGGGGGTAATCAGATGTCGCGAACGGAGCCTGTGGGGTACCTGCCGACCCCCCAGAGTAAGTAAGCTAGCCATGGTAAGCGGGGAAGTGTCATGATGCTCGTGGGAACAAAATGGCGAATATCATAAACAATTTAGAGAAGGAGGAGGAAGTCGACCAAGTCGGTCTTACTTCAAGTGGTCGCCTAGAAACCAATAAAACCAACACAAATACAAGACGAACACCTACCGAAAGTGCTGTGTCTGAGCATCAGGCAACCACTAAGGAGGGACAACCAAGGCAGCGTATGAAATGGACTCGGGAGATGAACATATCTGTCATGCGCAGCTACTACAATGCTACACAACTAGAAACCATTACAGTAGGATACATACCTCAACTTCATAGAGTTTTCGTAGAACCCACAACTCTCAGGAAAAATTACCCCTCAAAGATTGGTAGATCAAAAACAGGTAATCCTTGCAAACAAAAGACTTACAGAAAGAGAAATCCAGGATATTAAAGAATAAATAGCCATACAAATTGCCTTACCCAACACAACTCAACATGAGAATAATCATGCACAAACAATTCCTCAAAACCTCTGCATCAACCAATATAATTCATAAATCTCCGTAACAGACATATCACAACAGTGTACTACCAACGAAACACACTACTCACTGAACATAACAGCTATGATTCCAAACACCAATAACAGAACACGTGATACAATACAAGCAAACATAACCAAATGGGAAGGAAACAACCCAGCTAGTAGACCTCCCATACCAAAACTCATCTTCAAGAGACACCTCTACAATACTTAACTTAGTCAATGCCGAACTTAATACACCTGTATACAATGCAAACTCAATAGAAGACCTACATTTGTTGTTATATACATCAGCTACAGTAGTAATTACAGGAAATAAACAACTCACTCAAAATAATCAAAGAAACCTTGCGTCGAAACTGAAACCCGAATGGCAAATAGGATTGGAAAACAAAATAAACAACATTAGAAAAGACATAGGCAGATTGCCCAATACTGCAAAGGGAATCAATCGCCACAAGTAATGAAAACCGTACAACACATACAAAATAGTCCCAATCAGAACGAAACACCTACATAATCTTTAGACATCCTAAAACAAAAATTAGTAGTATACGCAATAAGACTGAAGAAATACAGTGAATCTCGCCAGAAAAACACAAAATACCCTGTTTAACAGGAACGAAAATTTTTTCTATAAAAATTTAGAAGGACACGAACAAACACAAATCACACCACCAGAAACACAAGAAATAAAAGGTTTTTGGGAAAACTTATGGTCGCAACCAAAACCACATAGGGAATCAGCCGAATGGATCTTAGACGAAGAAAACCAAATTAAAAATTTGGTCACTCAATCGGACCGTGAAATAACAATTGAATAATTAAAACAAATCCTACAAAGGGCACATAATTGGAGGGCTCCTGGAATAGACCATTTGGATAATTTCTGGTACAAACGATTTACATCCATACACCAACATTTAGTGACGCAAATTAATAAAATCATAATTGAACCACAATTCTTAACACAAGGAAACACCTACATGATATCAAAAAACCAAGACACTGAGAACCCTGATAACTACAGACCAATCACCTGTCTGCCAAGCGTTAACAACACTTAAAATTGATAGACACTTAACACAACACAACATTCTTACAGAGGAACAAAAAGGCTGCAGAAAAATAGTCAAGGTTACAAAGAACAGTTAGTAATTGCCAGTGTGATTATGAAACAGACAGAAAAAAAACAGAGAAATATTACCACACGCTACATAGGCTACAAGAAAGCATTTGATTCAATTCCGCATAACTGGTTAATTAAAGTCTTACAAATTTACAAAATAGACCCACAAATCCAGTCCTTTTTAAAAACCATCATGAAGATACAACTTAACACAGACCAAAAACAAATTGAAATAAAAAATATCAAAATTCAAACAGGGATATTCCAAGGAGATTCACTCAGCGCCTTATGGTTCTGTCTGTGCCTCAACCCACTATCAAACTCACTCAACAACACACTATTTGGATTTAAAATAAAACACCAAAAAATTGCTCAACATACAATTAACCACCAGACAATAAACTTTTTGCTCAAGACGAAACTCAGACACTATCATTTGTAAGAACCACAGAAAAGTCACAAAAGATACCAAAACGGAATTTAGCATCAGCAAATGCAAAATGTTAAACGTTTGTAGAGGGAAACCAGATGAAATATATAAATATTAAGATTTCGAACAAAATACGAGTATACATCATTCACAAATCAAGCAAAAACTGAAAGATAAGTATGAACACCGGGTCACACTGATACTTAAGTCAAAACTTAACACAAAGAATACCACCAAAGCCATCAAGGTATATGCTATCCCCATGTTAACTTACTCATTTGGAATCACCAAATGGTCAGGCACAGATCTAGAAGAACTTAAGCGACTCACCAGGAGTTAACTAATCAAACAGCGCAAATTACACCCGAACTCATGTATAGAAAGAGTAAAAATTACTAGAAAAGAAGGAGGTAGAGGATTAATAGACTTGAAAATACTTGATCTCAAGGAAATTGAACGTTTAAAAACCTGCTTCAGAGGCAAAACGAATCCACTACATCAAGCAATAATAAAAGCAGACAAAGAATATACACCCCTCTCAATCTCTGCAAAAATGAAACGCTTCAAGACACACCCTGACACAATACAACAAAAGAAAGATACTTGGGGAAGGAAGGCGCTACACGGACAACACTACAACTTAATGCAAAATCCACTCATACAACTTTTATACAAATGGCTACAAAATGGATTTTCCAGAAACAGAGGGTTTTACTCTAGACATTCAAGACAAAGTTATAGCCACAAGCCACAGAAAGTGCATTATGAAACAAAGCATAGACTCAAATTTATACAGAAAATGCAACCAATTCCCAGAAACGATATAACACTCTAAAGGAGGCTGCAACATTTTATCAGGAATATATTACACTGATAGACACAATACAGCAGCAAAAATCATCCACCAAGCACAAAGAGCTTGCCCTCAAACATACACTTACTCACACAGAAACACCATACTATAAATATACACCAGAAGCAATACTTGAAAATGAAGATTTTAAATTAGACTGGGACAGGACAATACACACTGGCAAAACAGTGTTATGTACCAGACCAGATCAAAATCAAAAATCGATGATTTTTAAAAAAAATCATGATTTTTTTATTTTTTTTTTTAATTTGACTAGTTTTTATTAATATATTATTTTCAAATAATTCTAACTGTTTATGTTTTATTTTGTTAAGCAAACAAGTATTTGCATGCAGTACTGTTGCAGCGATTAAACATTTACAATTAAATGTCCTTGCATAGGTAAAATGTTGTGTTAGATAAGGTAAACAAACAGCATTCATTGTGCTGATGCATTTTTATTCAGAATATAAATGATTAAATTAGAATAATCTTTATTCTTTACTCTTGAAATTGTGATGATTCAAATAGTTATATTATATTTAATTTAGCAGAAGTTTTTTTCTGTACCCACCTTACAAATTTAGGTCAGCTTCTTTATTTACTGCATACTGCATGCGGGGTCATAAATCTTATTTCTATTGAATATACAACAATGAAAATGTGTTTTTATTTTAAAGCATTTAGTACTTTAGGATAGTTTCACATGTAATAAAAACTATCATTTACGTAACTAAATACGTTTATACATCACGATTTTTGTAGATTTTATGCTTCTCCTAGTCTTATTAGCAGATATTTAAGAATCTCACAAAGTTTTAATTGATGGGCGTTTAAACTCGGGTAACATGTTTAATATAAGTTTCTACTCGTTTAATAAAACCTATTTATTAAACTTTGCAACCCTAGCAGGCAGGAATAGTACAGATAGGAATTTAGTATTTGGCAACATTTTGTAAAAGAGAAAATGGTTGGCAAACTAGGTTGCAGAGCAGTATGTACAAAGTGTGGTAAAGAATTGCAAGATCTAGTGCACAGACTAAAAAATCACTGGTAAATCTGTGAAAGTAAAACTAGAGATATCATTGATGTTGAAACTCTTCATCGTGATTGTCAGTCACAGCCTGAAACTAGCCAGTATGAAATTATCCAGTTGCAGAAGAAACAGAGAAGCGAGAACTGTGAAAAGGGAAGTGTAGGTGAAAGTGAAAAAATGGAAGTAGCGGTCATTTGGGTTCTTTTGTTGTGCGAACTGGATAAGATAAGAAGAATGAGTTGGATAGAAAAATAGCCAAAGCAGTTTTAGAGCGGTAGAAAATAAGGAACTTCGAAAAGTCACAGAAATGCTAAGACCCGGTTACGTGCCTCCATCTAGATTTCAGTTATCGTCAACGCTCCTGAATGAAATATTTGAGGAAGAAAAATCTAAACGTTTTAAGAAGTTTGCATGTCCTTAGATGGATGGTCCAATATACATAACGAGTCGATAATCTGTGTCGTTTTGATAGCAGAATATAATAATAATAATAATAATAATAATAATAATAATAATAATAATAATAATATTTATTGTGTAGCTTATTTCACCAATATTTACACTTGTCAGAATTGTTAATTATCTAAAATACATAAATGGCACATTTCACTGATTAAAATGAATAACAAAATAGTCGTTTATATTATATAACGGGTTCTTAAGTAACACTGCTTTAATACTGGATTTAAATTGACTAAAAGATAAATTTCTTACATTGGTAGGCAGCGCATTAAAAAATTTAACAGCCCAGAAGTTAGGTCCATTTTGTGACTTAGATAATCTTACATAATTACAATGTAAGTTATCTTTGTTCCTAGTATCATAAGAATGTATTTGACTATATGTTTCAAAAGTAGGAATATTATTCTTGACATAACATAAACAAACAAAAACAAATAACGAGTACATGGTCATTACACGAAGTTTAACGAAGGATTGCTTACAGTCGGAAGCGTATGGCAGACGATCTACAACAGGAATAGCTCTTCTTTGCAAGGCAAAAATTCTTTTTGCGCTCGGGGCGTGTCCCCAAGTAATAATTCCGTATAAAATATGGCAATGACAAAGCGAGAAATACGCAATCCTTAAAATTTCAGCTGAAACAGACGTAGCTAAATTGCGTAATGCAAAGATGTTTTTTGCTAATTTATGCGAGATATGATTTATATGATTGTTCCAAGATAGCCTAGTGTCCATTCTGATACCTAAGAATATGCACTCATTACTATAGCTTCCGGAAGCGATGTAGGGTCTTAAGGTAAATACACCATTCTGAGTTTTATCTTTATTTAAAACTAGATCGTTAGAGTTGAACCATGTCTCGGCATGGTTAACTGCAACAGTGCAGTGAGAAATTGCAGTGTCAAAGTCAGAGTTTGAAACGGTAAGAGTAGTATCATCAGCAAAGAAAATTGATAATACATTATTTAATTTATTTAAATAATAAGGCATATCATTTATATATATATAAGAAAGAGTAAGGGCCCCAATATAGAGCCCTGAGGAACTCCTTGCTTGAGATTAAGTTGACTAGAATACTTGTCACCAATCTTAACCATTTGCATTCTATTAGATAGATACGAAGATATCAAGTTGACACTGATCCTATTTAAACCGTATTTATCTAGTTTTTGTAGCAAGACGTTGTGATTCACTGAATCAAACGCCTTGCTTAAGTCACAAAACGCAGTAACACTAAATTGACCTTCCTCAAAACATTTAATTACATTATTTGTAAATTCCGTAAGGGCATTGCTGGTTCCTTTACCCGCTCTAAATCCGAATTGGTTATAGTAAAAAAGACGATTCGTTTCAAAATAGTTTCTATTTCATTTTTCCAAAACGCGTTCGATTACTTTTAAAAAAGAGGCACTATAGAAATAGGTCTGTAGTTTGACATATTCTCAGTATCACCTTTGTTATAAAGAGGTAGTACCAGTGCGACCTTTAAACAATTAGGAAATTGTCCACTTTGAAAACAATTGTTAATTAATGCGGTTAAAGGGCCAATAAGGATGTGAATATTCTTTTTTAATAAGCAAGAATTGAGTTCATACACATCCTTAGCTCTGCTGGACGATAACGACTGCATAGCTTCTCTGACATCATTATAAGTTACTTCAAGTAAACTAAAACTAAGATTAGCAGGAATAACAATATCAAACAAAGATAACGGATCAACTTTTGGGTCTGCCTTTAGGAGTAATATATTTTTAGATACATTTACAAAATGTTGGTTCCACTGATCAGCTGTAAATTTATTGGTGAATGCATCATTATTACACACTTTGTTAGTGTTAATAATATTCCAAATTGCTTTATTTTTATTATTTGAATTTGATATCACTTTATCGTTAGCGGCGATTTTAGCACGTCGGAGTTCAGCACGGTATACCCTTTTGTAGTTATTATAAGTTAATTTCAAATCTTCACTACCCCAGAAACTGTAAAGTTCGAGTAAATGGAAAAGGTAACTACGCATTGCTTTTAATGTAGGTGTATACCATGCTATATTTCCATCTTTGTTCCTACTCTTAACTTTTTTTAATGGAAAACATTCTTTAAATAACGATAAAATATGATTCATAAAACGTTCAAATTTATCGCTCACAGGTAAGTTATAGTGTACGTAAGAAAAGTTAGCACATTCCAGAGAATTATGGAAGGAAAAACAGCCTTTCTCAGTGATAGGTCTGACAGTTTTTACATTAATCCCTTTATCAACATAATCATTCGGTAATATGAAAGTGAGGATCTGTGCATAATGGTCTGATATAAAATTGGTGACCGTTTCCGTCGTAACTATGTTTTCTACATTGATATTCGTGAAAATATTATCTATGGAAACAGTGTTCTGTTGGAAATCATAGATACATCCTGTCATCCCCATACAGCTGACCATCTTGCTGAGTTAACTCAATAAATAAGTGTAAAATGAATATAACTGTAAAGTTACCAGTATTGTGACGGATAATGCGGTCAACATGCTCAGTATGATGTCGTTCAGTTATCCTATAATTACATATGGTTGTTCGGTGCACTTGCTTAGTTTGCTCTCCAAAGATTTAGAAGCATCGCAAGTAAAAGAACATATAGTACCAATTGTGAAATACTTCAGAAATACCCATTTGCCAAATGCTTGGTATAAAAAAAAAGGGGGCAAGAAACTGGTCTTACATCAAGATGTTCGATGGAATACACTTTCAGATTGTCTTGAGATCTACATAAATGAATGGTCGAAATTGTTGTTAATATGTGAAGAGCATAAAGAAGAAATAAATCCAGTAATTTTTAAAAAAGTTTTAGATATCTATATTAAACGGATGGCTGAAGATTTTCTACAGTTGGTAAAACTAATTTGTATAACACTTGACGTAATACCACAAAAAGGTGCATTTTTATCTCGAGCAGTTTACACATGGAAAAAGTTAATGGCCATTTTTTACACTGACAGTTTTGTAGAAGAAAGAAGCTTGCGTCAGTATCAAATATTTAGTAAAATATATTTTCAAGCTCTAACCCCCTTTCACTTTTTGGCATATATGTTGCATCCTACAATAAATATAAACCAAGAATATCCATTACTAGCTGAAGAAAAGAGAGATACCTTAGATATTGTTTCCCAATATTTTGCGGACACAGGATTATTACCATTACTAATTAAGTTGGAAGCCAAGTCAGACCCTTTTTACAAAACTATATTTTGGTATGAAATAATAAAAAATGTAACAGCAGTCCAGTGGAGATCCCAAGAAGATGTTGCAGAAATTAAGCACGTGCTGTCTATAGTGATTTCTGTTTTGTGTGCCTGTGCAATTCATACATTCAGATATAAGAAACAGACTTGTCGGTGACCAAACAGCTAAACTAGTATTTATTTCTATTTAAGCATTATAACACTTAGGTTATAGAAGTTCAGCAATATTTAGTTTTTTTTTTTATATATATATATATAGTTCTCTTTTTGCATTAAAAACTTTTTTAATAGCTTTATTTTTGTAAAAAGCAGCTGAAGGCTGAATTTCTTTTCGATTATTATAATAAATAATAAATATTATCACATAAAAATGCATCAATGTTTTATTTTTTTATACAAATACATTTTTAAGTGTTCAAATTTAAGCCCCCTTTACTACTAAATTAATCATGATTTTTATTTAAAAAATCATGCTGATTAAAATCATGATTTTAATCAACTGATTTAAATCATCTCAACCCTGGACCCAGATATTACCCCTTTAGATAAAACAAAGAAACAAACGTATTTCATTTCATAGATATACCTCCTATGTGATACACAAAGAAATGGAAAAAATCGAGAAATACACATCCCTAGCTATAGACATTAAACAGATTTGGAAACAGGATAAGATTTCAATAGTACCAATGGTAATGTCAGTGACAAGGAATTACTACTAAAACTTTCATGCAAAACCTAAAAAAAATCGACCTTTATGCAACAAACATCCACACAAACATACAGAGAGCGGTTATACCAGAAACAACTTTCATAGTCAGAAAAAGTTTGCAATAGAAAGATTACGTGACTTGAACTAGACCCTTCACAGGATCGTGAAAAACCAGCACGCTGAGAAACTAGAAAAAGAGAAAAAGAATAATAATGTATTAAATTATTGACAGTTACCATAAAGTTTTAAATTAAATAACATTTTTGAAGGTTCTTTATAGCAATTTTTGATATTTATAGGTGCAAAACCTAAAAATAATCGACCTTCATGCCACAAACATCCACACAAACATACAGAAAGCGGTTATACTAGAAGCAACTTTCATAGTCAGAAAATGTTTGCAATAGAAATATTATGTGACTTGACCTAGACCCTTCACAGGATCGTGAAAAACAAGCACGCTGTGAAACTAGAAAAAGAGAAAAATAATAATATATTAAATTATTGACAGTTACCATAAAGTTTTAAATTAAATAACATTTTTGAAGGTTCTTTATAGCTTTACGTTTTAGTCCATAGCCGCCAATAATAGCCGCTATTGCTATGAAGCAGTGGGGCATAAAACATTGTATAATACACCTTTTCAAAGTGATTTAATTTTTTTTATAAAATTGTCTTGTGCTCATTTCACACACTATAAAATAAAGTCCCACTTTTAATACACGTAAAATACTATCATGATTTAATATCGAATCTTTATTAATTAAACCGTATTTAAGATTTCAGGATTAAGACTTAATTTAATGGTGAACACTGCCTGATTCCACGGTACTTATCTGTGAGCTGTCACTATAATTATGCAGTACAACATAAAGATTTTATTATTTTTTACATGAATACCGACATTTATTACTGATTTTAATAACTTTAAAATAGAACAAATTTTTATTTACTATAAAAACGTCACTTTTTATCATACAGCTTGCGAAATAAAGCATAGTACGTAAATTTAATGCTATATATCTTGAGTTACAAACATTTAGACTATAGTCGTATACTAACAGCATAAAAATATGCATCAATCTTGCTAATTAGTACATTTCTTGCTCCAATATTAAAAATTAATTGTTGGATAGTATAGTTGTGTATGTATTATCCGTTGTTAGTTTGTTTAGTAAAATATGTCAAATATCTCACTATACGCACTATTCCATAAGAAATGAGAAATATGACGAATATGGTTTATATAATTGAAATTATCATTATATAAAATACATTGTAAAGGTTGTAAACTGTGTAACACTTATGTGTACTTATATACAATCAGGTTTTTTTATTGGTCTCTGAAGAAATATGTTAGACGTCCATTAACATTCCGGAACAATGTCTTTCTACTTGGAAGATTAGATTTAACAACTATGTTATTCTATTGTTATCTAAAACTATTTTTAAATTATCAAGGGACTTGTCAAAATTAAAAAATAAAACATATTATATTGAGTAACAAGGTAGAACTAACTGATTGTACTTTTAGGTGAGGCATAATCGATCTTTTCATCCGTATTATTTTATGTAATAACCACATAAACGGGAACATCTTAATCTCTTTTGTATAAAGCACGTAAGGTCTTAAACTTTTAAAGAAAAAATACATTTAAATGTGAGAAATAATTTAACAAATTAGATATTTAAAATTATTAGGACCGAGTGGTTTTTTTAATTGTTTTCGACTAATTTCTGTCAATTATTTCTTTGTGCACGTTTGAAAAATCATTTTATCTCCACCCTGACCATTACCCTAATTTGTTCTGAATTCTCATATTGTTTCTAATCATTTTTGCCACGTAGGTTTCTGTCTAAGTTTCGGAATGCATAAATTCCTCCCGTCTTAGAATTGGTAATGCACGAAGTGAAACTGTTTGACGCAGTTTTAGAAGATTCTTTTTGGACGAGTTTTTCGCCGTCTACGGGTGGTGTCCAGCATCGGTGCTTTGTTTCTGACTAGTCCCCTTTGCTTCTTTCTCACTTCGCCCTCGTGACCTCTACCCACCTTGTTCACGTTACCTCTCCCTACTACCTCAAAGCGGGACCGGCATCTAAGTTCCAGCATCTTTAGTCCGGTATCTTAAAACAGGTTTCAGCGTGCGTTTTTAGTCCAACATTTTAAAAGTGGTTTTAGCAACTAGGGCACTGCAACTTAATCTTGAAATCTGGGTTCAGGAACTAGTTAAAAATTTCTTTGGGGAATCCCACTTTTTTGGATTACATAACAGAGGAAGTCAAACATCCTATGTATAGATGATAATAGCCAACAATTGTTTGCATATTTTAAAAATTATTGCATTTTGAAATAATTCGTCCAATTGAAAATCTGATATCTTTCTTTAAAAATTCATTTCTTTCCCTATCAAAAAGAAAACTAACATTTTAATCTAGTAGCGCATGAATGATTTACACTCGATGTTATTTTTGTCCAAATATCAAGTAGCGGTAGACACAAAACAAACAAACTTTATTTTGAAATAAACATCTACTTTTTGAAACTCAAAATTAAAAATAGAATTTTTTTTACGTTAACATTATTTATGTCTATTAATCTCTATCTGACATGACGTGTTAAACGTCAATCTGACATAGATTATTGTTTTTACAATGTTGTCTGTTTTGTTATGAACGTACGAAAGAAGTTGCATAGTCACCCTAAAAAAATTGTGAGTGGGGGAGTGTGTGAGATTGTGAGTGTGTGTGTGAGTGTGTGTGAGTGTGTGAGTGTGTGAGTGTGTGAGTGTGTGAGTGTGTGAGTGTGTGAGTGTGTGAGTGTGTGTGGGAGTGTGTGAGTGTGTGTGGTGTGAGTGTGTGAGTGTGTGAGTGTGTGTGAGTGTGTGAGTGTGATGTGTGAGTGTGTGAGTGTGTGAGTGTGTGAGTGTGTGAGTGAGTGTGAGTGTGTGAGTGTGGGTGTGGTGTGTGAGTGTGTGAGTGTGTGTGAGTGTGTGAGTGTGTGAGGTGGTGTGTGTGATGAGTGTGTGTGAGTGTGTGAGTGTTGTGAGTGTGGAGTGGTGGGTGTGTGTGGAGTGTGTGAGTGTGTGAGTGTGAGTGTGTGGAGTGTGAGTGTGTGAGTGTGTGTGTGGAGTGTGTGAGTGTGTGAGTGTGTGTGGAGGTGTGAGTGTGTGGGTGTGAGTGTGTGGTGTGAGTGTGGTGGTGAGTGTGTGAGTGTGTGGTGTGTGTGGTGTGTGAGTGTGTGAGGTGAGTGTGTGAGTGTGTGGAGTGTGTGAGGTGTGTGGAGTGTGTGAGTGTGGAGTGTGGAGTGTGTGAGTGTGTGGTGTGTGGTGTGGAGTGTGTGAGTGTGAGTGTGTGTGTGAGTGTGTGAGGTGTGTGTGAGTGTGTGAGTGTGTGAGTGAGTGTGTAGTGTGGTGTGTGGTGTGAGTGTGGTGAGTGTGTGAGTGGGTGTGAGTGTGTGAGTGTGTGGGAGTGTGTGTAGTGTGTGAGTGTGAGTGTGTGAGTGTGTGTGTGAGTGTGAGTGAGTGTGGTGTGAGTGTGTGGTGTGTGAGTGTGTGAGTGTGGTGGGTGTGTGAGTGTGGAGTGTGGAGGTGGTGTGGAGTGTGTGTGTGGAGTGTGTGAGTGTGGATGTGTGTGGTGTGTGAGTGTGAGTGAGTGTGTGTGGTGTGGTGGGTGTGTGAGTGTGAGTGTGGAGTGTGAGTGGTGTGAGTGTGAGTGTGTGAGTGAGTGTGAGTGTGTGTAGTGTGAGTGGTGTGTGTGGGAGTGTGTGGTGTGTGAGTGTGTGGTGTGGTGTGAGTGTGGGGTGGAGTGTGTGAGTGTGTGAGTGTGGTGGGATGTGTGAGTGGTGAGTGTGTGAGTGTGTGAGGGAGTGGTGTGAGTGTGGAGGTGTGAGTGTGGTGGAGTGTGGTGGTGTGAGTGTGTGAGTGTGGTGGATGTGAGTGTGAGTGTGTGAGTGTGTGAGTGTGTGAGTGTGTGGTGTGGAGTGTGTGAGTGTGAGTGTGAGTGTGAGTGTGTGAGTGTGTGAGTGTGTGTGAGTGTGTGAGTGTGGTGTGGTGTGAGGTGTGGTGTGAGTGTGTGAGTGTGGTGGGTGTGTGAGTGTGTGAGTGTGGGTGGGGGGAGTGTGTGAGTGGTGAGTGTGAGTGTGAGTGTGGGTGTGGTGAGTGTGTGAGGTGTGGGTGAGTGTGTGAGTGTGTGAGGTGTGTGAGTGTGAGTGTGTGAGTGTGAGTGGGTGTGTGGTGTGTGAGTGTGTGAGTGTGTGTGAGTGTGTGAGTGGTGTGTTGAGTGGGAGTGTGTGAGTGTGAGTGTGGTGAGTGTGAGTGTGTGAGTGTGAGTGTGTGAGTGTGTGAGTGTGTGAGTGTGAGAGTGTGAGTGAGTGGTGTGAGTGTGGTGAGTGTGTGGTGAGTGTGGTGAGTGTGTGAGTGTGTGAGTGGTGAGTGGTGAGTGTGAGGTGAGTGTGTGAGTGTGTGTGAGTGTGTGTGTGAGTGTGTGAGTGTGTGAGTGTGTGAGTGTGTGAGTGTGTGGTGTGAGTGTGTGGTGTGTGAGTGTGAGTGTGGTGTGTGAGTGTGTGAGTGTGTGAGTGGTGTGAGTGTGTGAGTGTGTGAGTGTGAGGTGTGAGTGTGTGAGGTGTGTGAGTGTGGTGAGTGGTGTGAGTGTGTGAGTGTGTGAGTGTGTGAGTGTGTGAGTGTGGTGTGAGGTGTGTGAGTGTGTAGTGTGTGAGTGTGAGTGTGTGAGTGTGTGAGTGGTGAGTGTGTGGTGTGTGGTGTGAGTGTGTGAGTGTGTGAGGTGTGAGTGGGTGTGGAGTGGGAGTGTGAGTGTGTGAGTGTGGTGGAGTGTGAGTGAGTGTGAGTGTGTGAGTGTGTGGAGTGGTGAGTAGTGTGAGTGTGAGTGTGTGTGAGTGGTGAGTGTGAGTGTGAGTGTGTGAGGTGTGAGTGTGGTGGGAGTGTGTGGTGTGAGTGTGTGGAGTGTGTGAGTGTGTGGGAGTGTGTAGTGTGGGAGTGTGGTGAGGTGTGAGTGTGAGTGGAGTGTGGGTGTGGGTGTGTGTGTGTGAGTGTGTGAGGTGTGAGTGTGTGGTGTGAGTGTGGGTGTGAGTGTGTGAGTGGGTGTGGTGAGTGTGTGGTGTGTGGTGTGTGAGTGTGTGTGTGTGTGGAGTGTGTGGGGAGTGTGTGAGTGTGTGAGTGTGTGTGTGTGAGTGTGTGGAGTGTGTGAGTGAGTGTAGTGTGTGTGAGTGTGTGTAGTGTGTGAGTGGTGTGAGTGTGAGGTGTGGTGAGTGTGTGTGTGTGAGGTGTAGTGTGTGTGAGTGTGTGTGGTGTGTGTGTGTGTGTGAGTGTGGGTGTGTGTGTGTGTGAGTGTGTGGAGTGTTGTGGTGTGGTGTGTGAGTGTGTGTGTGTGGTGTGTGTGTGTGTGTGTGTGTGTGTGTGGTGTGTGTGTTGTGTGTGTGTGTGTGTGTGTGTGTGTGTGTGTGTGTGTGTGGTGTGTGTATGTGTGTGTGTGGTGTGTGTGTGTGTGATGTGTGTGTGTGTGGTGTGTGTTTGTGTGTGTGTGGGTGTGGGTGTAGGTGTGGGTGTGGGTGTGAGTGTGGGTGGGTGTGGGTGTGGTGGGTGTGGTTGGGTGCGTGTGCGCGTGCGTGTGCGTGTGCCTGTGCGTGCGCGTGCGTGTGTGTTGTCAACTGCTAACTGCTTACTTCGCAAACATGCGCACACAAGCAAAAATACACTTCGCTGTGTCCTTCAACACAATGCAAGTTTTCAAATGCTCACAGGATACAGCGATGTAGCTAACGTTAACTAATAGTAATCGCGCTACCCATATGAGTGTACTTTGTTCTGAAGCAATTGCTAACCGATAGACGTGAGCAATCGCGGACCCTCAGAGTTATTGTAAATGTGCGAATGGGTACGGTCTTTTGTGCGTTTGTGAAGCATCCATTATTTGATAGTTTCTAATTAGCAATACCATTCTTACGTTTCCTCCGTTACACGGAAGTTTTTAAATTTCATACCTACCAAACCGAAAGTTCAGTACATACTAACAAAAAAAATTACAATATTGACTGTATCTAACGCATATGCATTTCTTTTAGTTTTACAAGTAATATAGTTCAAACCTCAACGAAATGTACTGCACAATGAGCGATGTAATTACACAATTGCATGAGCAAAGGACCACACGCGCATTACTTGACCCATTGAGTAATTATTTACTCTATACTTGACCATAGTCTTTCGTTTACCAAGTATACTTTATTTTTGAAAACTCTTGAGGATGGTATGTCTTATCGAAACCCTTCGAGCATTATTAGTATAAATAAATGTTATGTTAAGTTCTTGAAAAATAGAATTGTTTATAATATAATATAATAATAAAATAATTTAATTTTGCGTAAGCAGAAAAAAATTAAGTCATTCGTCTAGATCTAAATTATTTTGCAAATTTTATTAAATAAATGGAAATTTACTTCTTTAAAAATATATAGAAAAATGGCAATAAAATGATGGGAGGAAATATGTTTCCAATAAATTCAATAATATACCATTATCACATAAATAAATATTAGTTATTGAATTTTAGTAGAAAAGTAAATTATTATTCTATTTGGTTTGCACAGTATATGAAATAGTAACCTACAATAGACTAATAAATTATTACGTACACAAAACCGTGACTCCCGCCTTAATATACTTTTGCTTTACAAAACATATCGAGGTTTTTTTTCGTCCCGTTTAACGGTACGTTATTAACCTTAAAATATTCTCTTAAGTGCAACGTAGTGAAAGGCAGGCAGGCTCTTTTTCTATATCATTACGCATCAGTAATAAAAAAACTCAACACACATTAGAAAACTGAAGCCTTAGAATTATCGATGTCTCACAACAAAACAGTCTATGATTTAAAGTATTGAATATTTCTCGTGAGAACATAAACAAAAAGAAAATATTGATGGTAGATAATTCTTTTGTTTGAGAAAAATTATATTGAATCAAAAACTACATTGTATGGAAAATTATACATTCGCCAAGGTATTATACCTAACATTACAACCATGAACGTTAACACATTATCGTAAATCTTAATACCCGGAAAATAAACAATTTTGAATTATGAACCATTACAATATAAGTTAAATTTATATTAATCAAAAAGCAATTAAGTAATAATTGGCATTTGTGAAAAAAGAAAAATGTAAACTACATTCTTAAAATTCGATTGTTTCAGATGAGTAAGTTCATATGGGATCGGAAAGAACGCTTTCTGATGGTGAAGAAGTTACTGACACAGCGTATACCTAAATAGCCGCACATGATCCATACGCAGTGCTCATGCCTCTATATCTGTACGAGTAAAATCCCCTTAAGAAACCATTCCCAAGAGGCGATAAACTATATCGAACCATCATCTACGGATTGCTCCATAGTGTATACAACGGAGATAATAATAAATATGAACTCTATTTACATGAAAGCTTAAAGATAGATAAAGTGTTTAATGAATAATGGCAAAACTAAATATCGTTTGGGCTCGCATTTAGTAAGATCCGCAATTACTACATGGGCCACTCTCTGCAACAGATGTCACATTTTTTTAATGAAAGCAAGCCTCTTGATTTCTGTATAGAGTATATCCTCTTCTACCGGTTCCGACTGGTAGCCACCTGGAAACGTGATTCTGTGTGCGTGTATTGCACCCACCTACCTTACTGGCATGACCAACCTTTGAGACATAACGCAGAGATACTTATTCCACTTTTTGATTACGAAAAAAAGCTTTTAAGGCCATCATGGAACAAAAGTGATCGTTATATGAAAAGTCATTTTCTGATAAGTAGGGTTATCGGTTTTTTTTTCAAATTTGATAGGTTTGCAAGGTATCTCGAAAACTAGAAGAGTTAGAAAAAAAGTAGTTAAGATGTCATGACTTAGTTTTTTATTAAACTAACCATGGTTCAATCAGATCTTCAGTAGGTTGTTGTATTTTCAAGCTACAGGGCGATTTTCGAAAATTGTCAAAAACTGTCTCTTCAAATATCTTTTTTATTTTAATAAATATATAAAAAAATGTAGAGGGACTTTTGATAGACAAACCAAAAGAGAGTCCAATCCAGTGCACTATATTTTTTTAAAGGGTCCAGGTAAGTAGATATGACATAAACTTATGTTTTTTTTAATAGGACACCCTGTATATTTTGGGTCAGTTCGTTTCCATTTTTAATCCTCTTTCACCTAATATAACATATGACAGATATATTTCTTATAGTTTATGCTACAGGGTAAATTGTGTCGCGTATATCAATAATGTCGTTTATAAATAGAACACTCCGTAAGTTTTATTATATGTTGTTTATAATTCATTGTATATAGTAAATAAGTGAAATATGAATAACTGTATGATTTTATCTCTCAAATTTTAAAGTAAATAAGGAAATACATAATCTCGGTTAAACAAAGACTTACAAATACATTAAAAATAACACAACAATTGCAAAATAAAAACAAAAATAAAAAATTAAATTTCCTTGCCCAAATATAAAAACTACAATAAATGTTCAAAATGTCCTCCATTTTCTCGGATGATCAGTTGGCATCTTTTACGTACAGATCTTACAGTATTCAGTATTTGAATAGGTTTTATTTTTCTAAATGCCTCTTGAACACAATGTAGTAAATCTTCTTTGTTATTAAAATCATTCTTATGAATTTTATTTTTTAAAAATCCCCACACGAAAAAATCATGAGGGTTAACCTCTGGCGAACGTGGAGGCCACCTTGCCGGTCCATTGGTTCCAATCCATTGATTAGGAAATTTCTCATTTAAATAATCTCTTACAATTAAAGAATTGTGGCTAGGAGCTCCATCTTGTTGAAACCAGAACGTGTCCCTCTCAGCTAACACCTCGTCCTCAAGTATTTCAGTTAAATTTGTGTCCAAAATATCCACATACCCAACAGCCGTAAGTGTGTCTTCAAATATACAATATACCAGTTTGTTGTGGTTAAGAAAACAACTAACATTAAACCCAATTCTTCCTTGCCTCCTTATACCCCGCACTAAATGGGGATATATATCGTTCCAATATAATTCGTTATGTCTATTAACTATTCCCGCACTAGTAATGCGGGCTTCATCACTCCATATTATGTTGGAATAAAAAGTGGGATTTACGTTGCATTTACCAATATACCACTCTTCGTTGGTTATCGGTTGGACGCAATAATTGTCGGGCAGATGTCCGATAAGGTTTAAACTTATGCTTTTTTAAAATCCTTCCTGCCGTAGTTCTTGCAACACCTATTTCCTTTTCAATTTCCCTTAAAGACGTCTTATGTTTAGCATGTACGTACCCCAAAGTATTTATCTCTTTCTCTTCGTTGTTTCTGTTATAATTATTCCGAGGTTTATTGAAACATCCATGTTCTCGTAGATTGTCATTAAGCCTTTTAAAAGTTCTTACTTCCGGCTGTCTTCTTTCAGGGTATTTTTGGAAATACAATTCAGACGTAGCATTTGCGTTTTTTCCGCTCTCTATGTAGGCTACGAACATGTCGTATTTTTCGAAATTCTCAAAATTCATATTTAATGTTATAGATAGCGACTTATAGCGATTATCAAATTTTGACACTTAAAAATTATTCATTTGTCTTCTTTGTCAAGATTTGATGGTGACAGTATCCAGGGCTACTTGATACGTATTACATTTATTTATGGCAGACCCTAAATATACTTATTTTAGGTTATTTATTGAATGCGTATATTAGGGATTCAACAAAAACAATAATTATAATTAAATGATTACATGGACCTATGCAACTAACATTATTAACTTAAAAATTGTAAATAAAAATAATTAAATATATACTTACTTATTATTATTATTTATTATGAATTGTGTAATAAAATAATACATTTCAATTCTTTTGACCACCGTATAGCAAAAATACCGTTCATTAATATTTTGTTTACTAAATAAAATAAATTATAAACAACATTATAATAAAACTTACAGAGTGTTCTATTTATAAACGACATTATTGATATATGCGACACATAATTTACCCTGTAGCATAAACTATAAGAAATATATCCGTCATATGTTATATTAGGTGAAAGAGGATTAAAAATGGAAACGAACTGACCCAAAATATACAGGGTGTCCCATTAAAAAAAACAAGTTTATATCATATCTACTTACTTGGACCCTTTAAAAAAATATAGTGCACTGCACTGGACTCTCTTTTGGTTTGTCTATCAAAAGTCCCTCTACATTTTTTTTGATATTTATTAAAATAAAAAAGATATTTGAAGAGACAGTTTTCGAAAATCGCCCTGTAGCTTGAAAATACAACAACCTACTGAAGATCTGATTGAACCATGGTTAGTTTAATCAAAAAATAAGTCATGACATCTTAACTACTTTTTTTCTAACTCTTCTAGTTTTCGAGATACCTTGCAAAACTATCCAATTTGGGACACCCTGTACAGTGCATCCCATTTTGGTTGAGACAGCCAGATATCTCGGTTGTTGTTGAAGATAGAACCTTGCGGTTTTCGCGGCCCTGTGCCACTTTTTTGTGAAACTCAAGATGGCCTGAACGGATTGTGCCTAACTTCTTTCGTTTATAAATTACAGAGTGTTTTTGAAAATTCACACTTTTTGGATCCCCTCCATATCTAAGAAGTTTCTCAGCAATAATGTCAAATTGAAAACTTATCCCATAGAGAATTTTATGTAGAATTCAGTGGCGAACTTAATTTTTTTTTTCGGGGTATGGTTATGGAGATACGACTCAAACTTACGATTTTTTCAATGGAACACCCTGTATTTTATCACCTCATTAAATTCCTTATTTTTTTCTTCAAAATGATATATAAGATATAAACATAAATTCTTCAAAAATGCTCCAAAATCACTAAAACATTGATTTTTAATAGTAGGCTATAGATTTTTCATACAAAAAAGTTCAAATTGAAGAAATACTACTTGTGATTTTTCCATGAAAGGAACAAGAACAGTACTATCACTAATTCACTAACAAAACACAACAATAACCGAGATATCTGGCTGTCTCAACTAAAATGGGATGCACTGTACATTATTTGATAATTCCGGAAAAATGTTTCAAACAAAGACTATAGAATGTAAAAATATAACAAATAAGTGCTTTGCAAAGTTTCGCAAGCGGAGATTTACGCGTTATATCATATCGGTGTCCCGGTACACCAGTACTGAACATAACCTCCAATTTAATCCTGTCCTTACTTTTTGTCTGTATATTTGAACGGCACAAACGTTTCTCTTCATTTGCACCTTATACAAAGCAGCCATTTTCAAGACTATCAATTTCTATCGAACAAGGTACGTAAATAAATTTTGAATTACAAGTTCATGTTTTACTATTTTAGTTTGTAATATTCTGCAACATGCCTTTTACGCTTGAAGAAAATAAAATGCTTCTGCAGTCCTATTCCCGTAATGAAACTAAATACGAGCATGGAGTTTGGGTATTTTCAATCCGTTTATGTATGATGACAAATTACAAGAGGGTTTCCTTCAACACAACAATGCAACTGCACATACAGTTGCAGAAACAAAAACAGAATGATCGGAAAAAAACTGTTGATCCCCAGGTTTAACTCCTTTGGACTACTTTGTATTTGGTCACCTGAAAAATGTGATTTATCGTAATCGTTTGCACACGATTGACAATTTGCGCGAAGCTATAGAAGCTGCTGTACTGAACATTACACAAGAACAGTCGCATAATCTTCGACAACATGAAGAAAAGAATGAATACATGTATCGATAATGGTGGCGCACACTCTGAAAATGTATTGTAATGTTACCCATAATTATTAATTGTTAGTAACAATTTGTAAAATAAATTGAAACATATGTCAATTTACTTTTTGTGTGTGTGTGTCTGTATGTGTGGATATATGTTGGTATCCACGAAAACTCCAGAACAAAAATACTTAGAATTTTGTATTTAAGCTTTTTTCATTTGGCTTAGAACTGATTAGATTTTGGGAGAAATCCAGCGGCGGAGAGGGGGGGGGGGTTATTAGGGGCAGTTTTTGGTTTTTATCAAATATTGTTAAAAAAGCTGCATATTTCAAAGATATAAAAATACCTAGATATAGACCTCACAAATATCGATTAATTATGTTCTATGCAATTTTCTGATACGACGCGTGATTTAGCGGGCAAAAAATTTCTAAAGTAGAATTTAAGTGTTGGTTCAAATGTTTTCATTATCTGAATAACGATTAATTTTATAAGAAAAAGTGTAGACATACCTTTTCTCACATCTCAGATATTAAAAGTTCTCAAGGTACTCAATTCCAAAATAGCCACAAGTAACATCAAAACTTTACGTAACTTATATACTAAATTAAATCTCCCTTAACAACTTTAGAAAATTCGAATGTAGTTTATTCTATCCCATGTAAGGATTGTTTTAAGGTGTACATAGGGCAAACATCTAGAAATGTATTACGGAGAATAACATCTCACAAAAGTGATTATAGAAGGAAAATTGCATCATGTAGCTTAGCTGAGCATGTCATCCAACAAAACCATGACATGAATTTTAATGAAGTTACTATATTATGCAAAGAAAATAATTTAACTATACGTCTTTCTCGTGAAATGGTCTGCATTAATGAAAACAGCAACACTCTTAATAAAAAATCAGATATTAGTAAACTTAGCATTATTTATAGTTACATCTTATCTTATGAACATAGTTTTAATCAAATTTCTACTAATAGTTAATATGTAAAAGTTAAAAACAAAACTAACAATAGGAATTTGCAAGAAACCAAAATTAATTGACAGTGTGTCAATAGTAAAACTAAATCAAGTGTGACAATATAAATGGCTAGTTACGTGTTAAAAACATTAACAACGGTAAGTGTTATGTTATCAAAAAGGAAAAAAAAAATTAACAAAAATTACTAGAAGAATGGACAATATTAACTAAAAGTTTACTATATTTTAGAGACAAAAATTTATTATTTCACTCACGTTAGGTATGTTTCTTATTATTATTTAATTTATAAATAATTTGATTGTATTTATAGCTTGTCTTGATAAAGGAATAAAGCATTCCGAAAGCTTGGCACATTAACAAAGGGTTTTTTACTTTTGGCATTCATAATTGACTGCATTCCCCAATAAACTTATATTCATTATCAGTCAAGATTACCCACTTACTATATATATATATATATAATATATATATATATATATATATATATATATATATATATATATATAGTACAAGATACACTACTGCGCTGGTGATTCTAATTTTGACGTAAAACGACATTTATCAACGCTTTTAAGAATTTCAAAGTGCACTACTTAACTTCTAAGTTAGTTATAATCTACTACAAATGTAATCCAGGGCCGTAGTCAGTTTTTTTAATATAACGTAAGGTAAGTCAAAAAATTAATTAAATATGCATAAAAATTGGTATACTGCGTTATTGATATCTCATAGAAACAGGCGGCTTAGGAATTGTTTTTAAGTTAACATTATATTAATATCTATCTGACATGAAGTTTTAAACGTCATTCTGACAGATTATTTTGTTTGTTTTTACAATGTTATCTGTTTTCGTTATGAACGTATAAGAAAGAGGTTACATAGTTACCCTAGAAAAATTGAAATTCAAATTATTTCATTTCTTTTAATTGAAGTTAGCATCTAGAAGTATGTTATCCTCTGTCAGACATAAAGTTTTAAACGTCTGTTTGACATAGGTTTTTGTTTCTGTTTTTACAATGTTGCCTATTTTCGTAATTACATTATAAAAGAGGTTGCATAATTATCCTAAAAATAATGTTATTATAGTAATTAAGGTATCAAGGGTGTTACAGGTATAATAACGCCCCGAGGTCAACAGTGTACTTCCTGAGGGCCTCTGCCCCGAGGAATGTACGTTGATCGAGGGCATTATTCCTGTAACACCCGTGGTGCCTTCTATATTTAATGTCTTTTTAGTGTGTTATTCAATTAAAAAAGGTTATTGAATTTTATTTTTGACATTTATTGTCATCTGTATTTTTAGTAATAAACAAAGTGACTTTTATTTTAGCAAAAAGTATAATCGAGTTTGTTCAGTCACCTTGGTTACGTACTATGCATTCTGTTTTTCATAATGCCCCAGGGCATTATATCGCTTTTAACGTGTTCAAAAATAGGTGCATTATTGAAAAATAACAGAGTATAGGGACATTAAAGTTATTTCATTTCTTTTAATTTCCATTTTGTAAGTTGGAAGGTAGTGTTGTGTTCCACACCAGATATTTATAATTACATTTTGTTTGTATTGAAACTTAACCAAACCATTCCATTTTACTTGTAATGAAACATTTTTTGTTGTTTTTTTAATTGTCTTATGATAACCAACAAGGACTTAGGTACTTTTAAGGTCTTGATTGTATTTCGGAAATTTATAGATAAATATGTGGCATTTGTTACATTTAAATTGGCTCTTTGACAATCTTTACGATTTTATTTCTTAATCTGTGCCTAAAATTGAGGGTCAACTAAATTCGAGTCGTATTCTTTATGGTAAGTCCAGAAATACCCTCATAGGCTGAAATTCTTTAGATCAAGGTATAACTATAGATCATAAAAGGAAAATATATTTAAAGCTAACAATTTGATTTTATTGACACTTGATTAACTAAATACAGGATCAGAGTTAATTACTATTTTTTACATACTTGCTATAGTGATAAATAAGTTACATGCTCACCAAATTTCAAATTTCCTTAAGCAGAAAAAGCGTTTAGCACATTACTTTGTGTGTTAATTATTAATTACAAATTAATTCACTTACTTACTTTAATTCAAAATTAAATTGATATTTACGAAGGCGAATCAAATATGAACTTTATTGGTACAGTAAATAAAATTTTGAGTACACCTTATTTTTCTATATAATCTCCTCTTTTATTCACACATTTTCCCCACCGAATAGGAAGTTTTTTAATTCCGTCATCAAAGAATGTATCTGGTCGCGTCTGTAAACAATTGCGGACGAACGTTTCTACACTTTCTTGATTGGCCCAAACATGTGGTAGTA